>QNTS01002327.1:44878-65564 GCA_003317085.1 Hucho hucho | reverse complement strand
TTGTTACATGACATGTTACTAGACAGAGCTGAACCACACAGTAACATGATTACTATACAGCCTTGTTACATGACATGTTACTAGACAGAGCTGAACCACACAGTAGCATTATTACTATACAGCCTTGTTACATGACATGTTACTAGACAGAGCTGAACCACACAGTAACATGATTACTATACAGCCTTGTTACATGACATGTTACTAGACAGAGCTGAACCACACAGTAACATGATTACTATACAGCCTTGTTACATGACATGTTACTAGACAGAGCTGAACCACACAGTAACATTATTACTATACAGCCTTGTTACATACATGAATCTCCTGAAAAGTTGTGTAGTCTCTGAGCTGGAGGTCTTCACGGATCCACCTGTACCCGAATACCCAAGACCCGATCCGGGACCCGATCCCTATCCCTCCCTACCGCCAACTGACATTAAGTCCTGAGGTGCTGACCCGTTGCACCCTCTACAACCACTGGGATTATTATTTGACCCTGCTGGTCATCTATGAACGTTTGAACATCTTGAAGAATGATCTGGCCTTAATGGCCATGTACTCTTATAATCTCCACCCGGCACAGCCAGAAGAGGACTGGCTACCCCTCATAGCCTGGTTCCTCTCTAGTTTTCTTCCTAAGTTCCTGCCTTTCTAGGGAGTTTTTTCCTAGCCACCGTGCTTCTACATTTGCATTGCTTGCTCTCTGGGGTTTTAGGCTGGGTTCTGTATAAGCACTTTGTGACATCGGCGGATGTAGAAAGGGCTTTATAAATAAATTTGATTTCATTTGAACTGAAACGATTGTAACAGGTCTCGGGTTATGTGTAATTTATGCTGCTCGTGCTTTTCACGAGAGGGGAGTGTGGCGCGTGTAGCTTGTTGTTGGCCAATCATAAGTCATCGAAGCAGAAATAGGCTACAGCCATAGAGTCTCAGTGTGTGGCAAAGGTTAGGAGATATCTAATCAATGGAAGATGGAATTAAAAGTTAAAGGAGAAGGATGGGCTGCACCGACCAGGAGCCAACAGGTAGGCTACAACGACCAGGAGCCAACAGGTAGGCTACAACGACCAGGAGCCAACAGGTAGGCTACAACGACCAGGAGCCAACAGGTAGCCTACACCTTAATGTTCTGATGGAGTTATTATTTGTAACTGTAGGAGGAAGATCAATTAGCCTAGCTAGCTAACGTTAGCTAGCTTAACTAGCTTCCCCTGGTTTGATGCAGTCCAGACTGGTACTACGTAATCATATTGATGATAAATAACCTAGCTATGGCAGCTAATAGTCTACTATAGCGCGAGTCGGCTTGATTGGTTGCCGTCTCTAGTCTCTCCCTCCCTGCTCACTCGCCCCTCCCCCACCTGCTAGAGCGGCACCTCGACCTCTAACCCTCATCTCGCGCTTTATCAGCTCCGGTTAATAAAGTAGCTTAAAAATGTATCGGAACGGGTCTAGTTGTACTCGGGTCTGTTCGTAACAGGTCTTTATTTAAAACATAGATTTATGCATATTGGATCCAGGTGGGAAAGCCCCAGGTCCATTTCGGAACGGGCCAAACTTTTTGGACCCGTGAAGACCTCTACTCGGACCTAACACAGCATAGCTGCGATGCAAGTTTAAAACAACATAACTACAACACAGTAGCAGCTATATAGTATGCCTTGCAAGAGAGGCTAATATTAGCTGTAGTCTAGAGCCTGTGTTGGCGTATCCTTGCTTAGCGTAGTAGAGAGGAGACAGTGGGCTCTGTCACACAGTTCTGGGTTAGCGTATACTAGCCTAGCATATCATAGCGTAGTAGAGGGGAAGCAGTGGCCTCAGATACATCGTTCTGGGTTAGCATATCCTAGACTAACGTACACACAGGCCCAGATGGATGGCCCTGGGCAGCCATTAGATAGTGACAGTGATCAGGACGAGCAACCTTGTGAGAGTCACACGGCCCTGACACACCGCTAAGAAAGAAAGAAAGAAAGAAAGACACAGACAGACAGACACACACACACACACACACATACTCCTTGCTGTGTATGTGTATGTGTGTGTAAGAGCTGGCACAATGAGCTGTGGCACATTAGCAGCCCCTAAGGGGAAACCCTGCAGAGTAAGGTCATGGTCTGATCACATGTCTCTCTCTCTCATCTCATATGATCACAATCCTCTTTTTCTCTCCCTCTCTCTCTTTTTCTCTTCCTTCTCTCTCCCCCTCTCTCTCTCTCTCTCTCTTTCTCTTCCTCTCGTTCTCTTCCTTCTCTCCCTCTCCTCTCTCTTTCTCTCTCCCTCTCTCGCTCGCTCTCTCCCTCTGGCTCTCTTGCTCTTTCTCGCTCTTTGTGTGCCATCTCTCCTCCTCACAGCTTGACTGCAGCATCTGCCCAAGACAGTCAAACTGGGTCACAGCCCTGTCTATGGGGCACACCACAGCTTTCTACCATGGCAGCAGTACAATGACAGAGAGAGAGAGAGAGAGAGAGAGAGAGAGAGAGAGAGAGAGAGAGAGAGAAAGAAAGAGAGCGAGAGAGAGGAGGGTTCTTCACAGATTCTGGTCAGGGAAATTTCAGTAAGACAAAAATAATTGTGTTCCAAAAAAGTTTCAGTTGCCAGGACCACAAATACAAATTGCATCTAGACTCCGATGCCTTAAGAGCACACAAAAAACTATACATACCTTGGCCTAAACATCAGCGCCACAGGTAACTTCCACAAAACTGTGAGCGATCTGAGAGACCATCAAAAGGAACATACAATTCCCTTTATGGTTGTGAGGTCTGGGGTCCGCTTACCAACTAAGAATTCACAAAATGTGACAAACACCAAATGGAGACTGCATGCAGAATTCTGCAAAAATATCCTCTGTGTAGAACGTAAAACACCAAATAATTCATGCAGAGCAGAATTAGTCTGATACCTGCTAATTATCAAAATCCAGAAAAGAGCCATTCAATTCTACAACCACCCAAACAAAGCGATCACCTACAGAGAGAAGAGTCCCCTAAGCAAGCTGGCGCTGGGGCTCTGTTCACAAACACAAACAGACCCCACAGAGCTCCAGGACAGCCACACAATTAGACTCAACCAAATCATGAGAAAACAAAAAGATAATTACGTGACCCATTGGAAAGCATTTACAATAAAACAGCAAACTAGAATGCTATTTGGCCCTAAACAAAGAGTACACAGTGGCAGAATACCTGACCACTGTGACTGACCCAAAATTAAGGAAAGCTTTGACTATGTACAGACTCAGTGAGCATTGCTATTGAGAAAGGCCGCCATAGGCGAGAGATGGAGAGAGAATGCGAGTGAGATAAATAGAGAAATAGAGAGATATACAGAGAGACAGAAAGAGAGAGAGAAAGAGAGAGACAAAGAGAGAGAAAGAGAAAGAGAGAAGTAGAGAGAGAAAGAGAGAGAGAAGTGGAGAGAGAGAAAGAGAGAGATAGAAGTAGAGAGAAAGAGAGTGAGGTAGAGCGAGAAATAGAGATATTAAGAGAGGAATAGAAGTAGAGAGAGAAGTAGAGAGAGAAAGAGAGAGAGAAAGAGAAGTAGAGAGAGAAAAAGAGAGAAGAGAGAGAGAAATAGAGAGAAAGTGAATGAGATAAATAGAGAAATAGAGAGATATACAGAGAGAGAGACAGAAAGAGAGAAAGAGAGAGAGATATAAAGAGAGAGACAAAGAGAGAGAAAGAGAGATAAGTAGAGAGAGAAAGAGAGAGAAAGAAGTAGAGAGAGAAGTAGAGAGAGAAAGAGAGAGAGAAAGAGAGAGAGAAATAAGTAGAGAGAGAAGTAGAGAGAAAGGGAGAGAGAGTGGATGTGTGTATATGTTTTTAAGTGTTTGTGCACATGTGTATGTAGTAGTGTGTGTGGTGTATGTAACACAGCAGCAGTATATTTAAACCTCAGGGCAGTTTCAGTTCTCTATCCTCTTCAATCTATCCACCTGACCCCGCAGAGACAGCCTGAGGAGAGTGTGATAGGTCAGGATGTCTGGACGTGTGTGTGATATGTCTGGATTATCAAACACTCCTTATCATTCAAGCATTGTGACCTAGCTTAGTTACCCTAGCAACAGACATCACACCACAATAGAATTTGATGGTTAGTTATGGTGGTGGTCTGGATATGACCTGGGTAGAAAGAATTAAGACACATACATGTTTACAATTACTACTAGACAAATATTGTAATTCATTTTAAAAAATCTGAATGAGGAAAAGCTTTGTAGGCATATGGGTGTAATAGGTGTAGACTACACAGCAGGCCTCTGTGGCTAGCTTATACTAGAGAGAGAGAATGATAGAGAACAATAGAGAGGGAGAGAGAGAATGATAGAGAACAATAGAGAGACAGAGAGAGAGAATGATAGAGAACAATAGAGAGGGAGAGAGAGAATGATAGAGAACAATAGAGAGAGAGAATGATAGAGAACAATAGAGAGCGAGAGAGAGAGCGAGAGAGAGAGAGCGAGAGAGAGAATGATAGAGAACAATAGAGAGAGAGCGAGAGAGAGACAGAGAGAGAGAGAGAGAGGTGATGAGGAATTACATGTCAGCTGAGGTGAAACCATAATAAGTGTTAGAGAACAAGAAAGAGAGGTTGGGGGATTAAGAACACAAGAGAGAGAGAGAGAGGAAGAGAGAGAGAGAGAGGAAGAGAGAGAGGAAGAGAGAGAGGGAGGAAGAGAGGAAGAGAGAGAGGAAGAGAGAGACAGAGATTATATATACAGTTGAAGTTGGAAGATTACATACACTTAGATTGGGTCATTAAAACTTGTTTTTCAACCACTCCACAAATTTCTTGTTAACAAACTATAGTTTTGGCAAGTCGGTTAGGACATCTACTTTGTGCATGACACAAGTAACTTTTCCAACAATTGTTTACAGACAGATTATTTTACTTATATGACTAGGGTGGCTGGAGTCTTTGACAATTTTTAGGGCCTTCCTCTGACACTGCCTGGTATAGAGAGCCTGGATGGCACGAAGTTTGCCTATTCCCCCTTAGAAGACTGAAAATATAACTTTTTGGCCATAATGACCATCGTTATGTTTGGAGGAAAAAGGGGGAGGCTTGCAAGCCGAAGAACACCATCCCAACCGTGAAGCACGGGGGTGGCAGCCTCATGTTGTGGGGGTACTTTGCTGCAGGAGGGACTGGTGCACTTCACAAAATAGATGGCATCATGAGAAAGGAAAATTAAGTGGATATATTGAAGCAACATCTCAAGACATCAGTCAGGAAGTTAAAGCTTGGTCGCAAATGGGTCTTCCAAATGAACAATGACCCCAAGCATACTTCCAAAGTTGTGGCAAAATGGCTTAAGGACAACAAAGTCAAGGTATTGGAGTGGCCATCACAAAGCCCTGACCTCAATCCTATAGAAAATTTGTGGGCAGAACTGAAAAAGCATGTGCGAACAAGGAGGCCTGCAAACCTGACTCAGTTACACCAGCTCTGTCAGGAGGAATGGGCCAAAATTCACCCAACTTATTGTGGGAAGCTTGTGGAAGGCTACCCGAAACGCTTGACCCAAGTTAAACAATGTAAAGGCAATGCTACCAAATACTAATTGAGTGTATGTAAACTTCTGACCCACTGGGAATGTGATGAAAGAAATGAAAGCTGAAATCAATCATTCTCTCTACTATTATTCTGACATTTCACATTCTTAAAATTAAGTGCTGATCCTAACTGACCAAAGACAGGGAATTTTTACTAGGATTAAATGTCAGGAATTGTGAAAAACTGATTATATATATATAACAGTACCCGCAAAACACCAGTCTCAACGTCAACAATGAAGAGGCGACTCCGGGATGCTGGACTAGGCAGAGTTGCAAAGAAAAAGCCATATCTCAGACTGGCCAATAAAAATAAAAGATGGGCAAATGAACACAGACACTGGACAGAGGAGCTCTGCCTAGAAGGCCAGCATCCCGGAGTCGCCTCTTCACTGTTGAATTTGAGACTGGTGTTTTGCGGGTACTATTTAATGAAGCTGCCAGTTGAGGACTTGAGGCGTCTGTTTCTCAAACAAGACACTCTAATGTACTTGTCCTCTTGCTCAGTTGTGCACCGGGTTCTCCCACTCCTCTTTCTATTCTGGTTAGAGACAGTTTGCCCTGTTCTGTGAAGGGAGTAGTACACAGCGTTGTACCAGATCTTCAGTTTCTTGGCAATTTCTCGCATGGAATAGCCTTCATTTCTCAGAACAAGAATAGACTGACGATTTTCAGAAGAAAGTTATTTGTTTCTGGCCATTTTGAGCCTGTAATCGAACCCACAAATGCTGATGCTCCAGATACTCAACTAGTCTAAAGAAGGCCAGTTTTATTGCTTCTTTAATCAGGACAACAGTTTTCAGCTGTGCTAACATAATTGCAAAAGGGCTTTCTAATGATCAATAAGCCTTTTAAAATGATAAACCTGGATTAGCTAACACAACGTGCCATTGGAACACAGGAGTGATGGTTGCTGATAATGGGCCTCTGTACGCCTACTGTATGTAGATATTCCATTAAAAAAATCTGCCATTTACAGCTACAATAGTGCTTTTCTTTCAAAAACAAGGATTTCTAAGTAACCCCAAACTTTTTAACAGTAGTGTATGTATTATGTATATATATATATATATATATGAGAGAGAGAGGGGTGAGGAGGTGATGTGTGTGAGGTGAGAGAGGAGGAAGCGTATCTTGTCTGCACAACAGCAATTAGTGGCCTAACCCCCCCCCCCCCCTCAGAAAGCCATTACTCTCCCCTGGAAGACCAGGACAATCAATACCAGAGCACTCAGGCTGGCGAGCAGAGTGACACGTAATACAGCTCAATACAGCTATCACACCTCATATACTCACAGAAAGAAGGAGAGAAAGAGACTACCACCACAGGGGAGTGGAAGAGGGAGGGGTGAGAGAGAGCGAGAGAGAGAGAGAGATAAAAAGGATAGAGCAGAAATGAATAATGATCCCAGTAATCCAGACCTCCACTCCCCTGGTACCACTCCATCTCTCTCTCCTCCACCATCCCTTCCTCCCCCTCATTGTTCTCACTCCCTTTCCCTGTGTGTGTGTGTGTATATGTGTGGAGCTGTATGTACAGTGGGGGAGGCAGGACACACTGAATAATTGAGTGAAAGCTGGAGGAGAAGCAGGTGAGGAGAAGAAGGAGGAGGGGTTGGTGTTCCCTCATCTGATTCTCCTCTTCGTTGTCCTCCTCTACAAGCCAACATCATAACCTCTGTATACCTCCACCGACACAGGACCCATCCCTCATCACTGGAAACCATCCACACACCACCAGCTCCAACCTGTTCTGTTATTCACTCCCTCTCCTCCATCTCCCTTTCCCTCCCTCTTTCCACACATCCCTCCCTCCCCTCTCTGTTCTTCAAACAGACTGCCTCCCAAGCAGAGATCTCTCAGGGAAGACATCCATTTTTCATGAACACATTTTCAACAGTTAGACAGTTAAGGAGAAAGGGAATTAGCCCTGAAAGCTTAACAGCCTGAGATGAGTGGTGTGTGTGTGTGTTTAATCTTAGATTTCTAGCATCTCTAAACTACCTCCTCTCCCTCGTGCTAGTAAATACAACCCCCCTCCAGTCGTTTCCTGTCACTCCCCCTTCCTCACTCCTCTTGTGGTGACAGTGCTAGTTGACAGGAAGTCAGTCCATCACTGGGCAGATGGGACAGAAACGATATGCAGGCCATCTGAGTGGCCCTAAACTAGTGTCATGCTGCCATATGCAGATCCAGCCTTCGTCTATCCACTGACGTGTCACCACACATGCTCACACTGAGGCTGAGAGGACAGAAGGAAGTGTCCTGGTTTCAAACACAGCGCTGGGCATTATGGATGTACCTTGATAGTCTGAACATGCTTCCTTTCCCATTTCTCCTGTCCTTCCCTTCTTCTGCATTGATCTAATCACAAAGGATAGGTGAAAGCAAAATGGTGGAAGCTTTCACCAGTCCAGTTCTTTCAGATCAGTCAGACATTAAAAGAAAGGGGGTGAGGATATGAAGCCAGTCCCCTACTGGTACTGTTAGGACCTACAGTAAGAACAACAGGATCTGCCCTCTAGTGGTGGATAGAAGACTGCAGTCCCTTACTGGTACTGTTAGGACCTACAGTAAGAACAACAGGCTCTGCCCTCTAGTGGTGGATAGAAGACTGCAGGCCAAGCTGTGGCTCCAGGCTCTGAGGCTGTAATCGCTGCCAAAGGTGATTGAACAAAGTACTGATTAAAGGGTCTGAATACTTATGTTAATGTGATTTTTCAGTTGTTTTTATATACATTTGCAAGAATGTCTAAAAAACTGTTTTTGCTTTGTCATTATGGGGTATTGTGTGTAGATGGATGAGAGAAAAAAACGATTTATTCCATTTTAGAATACGGCTGTAACGTAACAAAACGTGGAAAAAGTTAAGGGGTCTGAATACTTTCTGAATGCACTGTATGTGTGTGTGGTGTATGTGGGTGTGATTGAGTGTATGTCTGTGTGGGGGAAAGTGTGTGTGTGATAAATGTGTAGCTCCTCTCTCCATCGCTGCCCCATTACCAGTCCCTCTCTCCCAGACTGCCTCCACGCATGACCGCCCAAGCTGACCCTAACTGGGAGAGAGAGGTACACACAGACACATACACGGGCACATACGCACGCATAACCACACTAACGCACATGCACGCAAGCACATAAACACTGACACACAAAGCTCCACACAGCCCCAGGTTGTTCTCTCTGTCCCAGCACCGTATCCTTCCGCCTCTAATCCCATCAAAGAAACATAACAACACACCTGTTCACCTGCTGCTTTATCCAAGGGGACTCGCCTTAACACAAACATTCAGGGAAAGTGATCCATGTGAGAATTGAACCCACAACCTTGATCTTGCCAGCTCTACACTCCAACCGACTGTGCCATTCAAGACCCAAATCTCATGTTCCCTCCCTGGCCCTATCCAAAGCCCCAACCTCCATCTCTCCTCCACAGCCCTGAACACACCCCCAGACACAGCCCTGAACACACCCCCAGACACAGCCCTGAACACACCCCCAGACACAGCNCTCCATATGCCATACCATCCCCCAGCCACACACACAAACCCTGCCTCACACACCAGCCGTGTCACACACGCACAGCCTCGGCCACGCACCAGCAACACAGTTCAAAGCACCTAATCTGCATCAGGGAGTGTGTTTCAAGGGTGTATGTGTGTGTGCACTCTTAGAAAAAAGGTGCTATCTAGAACCTAAAAGGGTTATTCGACTGTCCACATAGGAGAACCCTTTGAAGAACCCTTTTTGGTTCCAGGTAAAACCATCTTGGGTTCCAAGTAGATGGTTCTATGTAGATGGTTCTACATGGAAACCAAAAGGGTTCTGCCTGGAACTAAAAAGGGTTCTCCTATGGCAACAGAACCGTTTTGTAACCTTTTTGTCTAAGAGTGTGGTGTGTGTTATTTTCCCAGAGAGGGGAAGTAAGACTGCGAGAGATAAAGAGAGAGAGAGAGAGGGGGAGAGAGAAGGAAAGAGAGAGAGAGGGAGAGAGAAGGAAAGAGAGAGAGAGAGAGAGAGAGAGAGAGAGAGAGAGAGAGAGAGAGAGAGAGAGAGAGAGAGAGAGAGAGAGAGAGAGAGAGAGAGAGAGAGAGAGAGAGAGAGAGAGAAAAGAGAGCAGTAGGATGGTTTCTGGAGGAGAATATCTGTGAACTGGGTGAACTGTGTATGAGCTATTGTTAGTATGTTTACCTAGAAGAAGAAGAGACAGATATATGGAGGAATAAAATACTGTATAGAGATAGATAGAGAGAGAGATAGCTTGTTTGTGAGTGAGCGTTTCAGGGACAAACAGAGCCTGGAGAGTTCTACCTCTGAGCGCTCTCTCTCACTCAATTCAATTCAATTCAATTTGCTTTATTGGCATGACGTAACAATGTACATATTGCCAGAGCTTACTTTTGATATTTACAATATGAAAATAACAAGAATCAAAATTGTCAACGGGACAACAGTAACAACAATAACCAAGGGTCAAAATAACCACACATTAAACAATAACACTAAGCATACAGTAGAGGACATGTGCAGGTTGATTGGTCTGTCAGACACTGTCCCTCTTCTTATGGCAGGCAGCAATGTAGTGCGCTCTCTCTCTCTCTCTGGGCGTGGATAGATAGTGTGTGTGTGTGCGCTCCAGGCTCCAGATGGAGGGGTCAGAGACACACTGCCCTGCTGTCCCAGCATGCTCTGGTCTCCCAGAAACAAGGGTAGCCCCCGGCCAAACACACACACACGCACACACACGGTAACACATTCAATCTCACACTTCAATCTCTCTGTATCCCTCTACCCACTCCTTCCATCACTCCATAAACCCTCTCTCTTCTTTACCTTTTTCCTCTGTCCTTTTTCTCCCTCCCTCTATCCTCCTCCCATCCCTCCCCATCTCTTTTCCTCAGGTGGTCTAGCTAGGTACTGTAGGTAGGTAGTGTAATGCTACAGTGAGTTCAGCCCTGTCAGCCAGTCAGCCAGTCAGTCAGCCAGCCAGCCAGCCAGTTAGTCAGTCAGCCAGCCAGCCAGCCAGCCAGTCAGTTAGTCAGCGAGCCAGCCAGTCAGCCAGTGTGTATATATGAGGAAACTGGAGAGAGGATTAAACCTAGATCTGCCTAATTAATCAGATACTAGCATGCCTGCCTCTCTGATGTGAGGTGTGTGTCCTTTACTCTGCTGCAATACTATTATCCAGCACCTCCCCTGTCTCAGCATGAGACTCAGTACACAGCACTACTCATCAGACGGGAGAGTGTGTGTGTGTGTATGTGTGTGTTACTGTGTATGTGTGTGCGTGTGTGTGTGTATACAGACTAAAACACAGAGGACGAGTCAGGGTTTTTATATCAGGGTGATAGCTAGCTAGCTAGTGGCTATGACACCAGCACAACAAAACAAACAACATCCTTTAGGCTTAGGAGACTGATTCATGCTCCATATAAACAACAGTAACACACTGTGCAGTAGGACACACAGGAATACACTGTGCAGTAGGACACACAGGAACACACTGTGCAGTAGGACACACAGGAACACACTGTGCAGTAGGACACACAGGAACACACTGTGCAGTAGGACACACAGGAACACACTGTGCAGTAGGACACACAGGAACACACTGTGCAGTAGGACACACAGGAACACACTGTGCAGTAGGACACACAGGAACACACTGCAGTAGGACAAACAGGAACACACTGCAGTAGGACACACAGAAACACACTGTGCAGTAGGACTCACAGGAACACACTGTGCAGTAGCACAAACAGGAACACACTGTGCAGCAGGACACACAGGAACACACTGTGCAGCAGGACACACAGGAACACACTGTGCAGCAGGACACACAGGAACACACTGTGCAGTAGGACACACAGGAACACACTGTACAGTAGGACACACAGGAACACACTGTGCAGTAGGACACACAGGAACACACTGTGCAGTAGGACACACAGGAACACACTGCAGTAGGACACAAAGGAACACACTGCAGTAGGACAGACAGGACCACACTGTGCAGTAGGACAAACAGGACCACACTGTGCAGTAGGACACACAGGAACACACTGTGCAGTAGGACACAAAGGAACACACTGTGCAGTAGGACACACAGGAACACACTGTGCAGTAGGACACACAGGAACACACTGTGCAGTAGGACACACAGGAACACACTGTGCAGTAGGACAGACAGGAACACACTGTGCAGTAGGACAGACAGGAACACACTGTGCAGTAGGACAGACAGGAACACACTGTGCAGTAGGACACAGAGGAATACACTGTGCAGTAGGACACACAGGAACACCCACTGTACAGTAGGACACACAGGAACACACTGTCCAGTAACACACACAGGAACACACTGTGCAGAAGGACACACACACTGCTAGGAGGCTACAACATGACAGGAAAGCACCGTGGATGTTTTATGTGTGAGTGTGTGTGGGTCAGTGTCAGTGTCAGTGTCAGTGTCAGTGTTTGTGTGTATGAGGGCTTGTCTATAAATATCTTTGGAGACAGCAAAGTGGCTGGAGTTCCGGAGGAGGCCCATACTCCAGCTCGCCCACCCCAGTGACGGCACTCCTAACGTGGGCAGCATCGGCCCCATGTCTGGCCTGTTCCTCTGGAGCTGTGGCGCATGACTCACACACACTGTGTCTCTAACTACGCCAGGCAGACTGCACACAGACAGGCCCAAAATAACAGAGGGACTTTTCTGGTCTGTTTTAAAAAATGCCTAGGTTTAATCATAGTCTCTGTGTGTGTGTTTCTGTACCTCCCTCAGACTATTTGACGACCGGCCCAGCTAGGTTGAAATAGCAACAGACACACAACACACGCACATGCACATACACACACCTGGTTGATAGAGAGACGGAGAGAGAGAGAGAGAGAGAGACAGAGAGAGAGAGAGAGAGAGAGAGAAAATAGATTATGTGCAAGTGACAGTGAGGGAGAGATGGAGTGAGATAGATGAGGGAGTGTGTGAGAGGGAGAGAAAATATAGAGAAATAGAAATGGAGTGAAATGGAGAGACGGAGAGGGAGTGGGGAAGAGAGAAGGGGAAGGTGAGAAACAATGGAGGAAGAGAATGAGATTGAGAGGGTGAGTGTGTGAGAGAGAGGGAGAGATTGGGGTTGTGAGCTCTGTCTCTGTTTCTTTCTCAGAGTAATAAATCATTGGTGTTGGGCCCCTGGTGTGAGCTGCAGGGGAGCCAGGCAGCCAGGGAGGGCCAAGGAGGAGGGGACCTCTCTCAAACACACAGCCTGATTAAGAGAGCCTGACCCGGGGCAGACGGCTGGGGCCGCTGGGGCTCACTGGAGCTGGGGCAGACAGCCAGATACACACACATAAACAGACACACACGTACACACATGCACTCACACACACCCAAACAGGAACCCTGCCAGCCCAACTCAGGGGACTCTCAGCAGAGTCTGGCTCCGCCCCCCTGGAGGGGCCCAGTAATGTATGTGTGTGTCATAGGGGGCCAGTAAAGATCAGCTCCTGTATATGTGGGCCAGCCAGAGTCTCTGTCCTGGGGAAGGTTCCACCTCATAGACACACACACCATGGTTGACCAGAGCCACTGTTTCACACACCATCTACCAGAAAGGCCTCAATGAGCTGCTGCCCAAAGCCAGCCAGCCAGCCAAACAGCCCCCAAGAGAATAGCGTGTGTGTGAGTGTGTGTGTGTGTGAGTGTGAGTGTGAGG
Source organism: Hucho hucho (assembly GCA_003317085.1). Lineage (NCBI taxonomy): Eukaryota > Metazoa > Chordata > Actinopteri > Salmoniformes > Salmonidae > Hucho > Hucho hucho. Next base: position 52,282 of record QNTS01002327.1, on the reverse strand, counting down.
TGTGTGTGTGTGTGTGTGTGTGTGTTTACACGGGAGAATAGCAGCCTTGTCCATCTGTGACCTAAGTCTGACCCTGTCCAGACAACAACCAACAACTGAACAAACATCCAACTGTCTGTAGCACACAGCAATATCCAATATCCAAACCAGCTGCAAATATCAACAAGTCACAATCACCATGAGCTGTATGTCTGACTGATAGGAACCTGTAGGAGGTCCAAAGGGTAGTGAGAAAAAGAGAAGTATTCTATTGATTCAGTGTTTATTGAGACATGTCTGTAAGACACCCACTATGATCTACTGTGTAGTGAGTCTGAGAGCAGAGTGGGTCGGTGTGTTACAGATGCATCATATGACCCCTCCACGACCAATTCTAAAAGCAGTCCTTGTCAACTGCTCACCCCACCACACAATGACTACTTCACAGTCAGGTTAGACCAGTGGGATAGCAGGGGACAAAGGACAATAAACTGAACAACACAGTGGTGTGCGTGTGTATGTGTGTGTGTGTGTGTGTGTGTGTTTGCTCCAGGTGAGGATAGGAGGTGACACAAACATGCAATGTCATTCACACATACACAAACACACAAATACATGGACGCACGTGCACACACACACACACACACACACGGCGCTGACGCTTAAATGGGTCAGCTAGCCCGACGGCTGTTCTGTGTCCTGCTCTCTTAGGGGAGGCTGCATAATTCAATCTAGTGTGAATATCACTTCACTGCTATTAGCAGCTAAACAGGACACACCCGGACGGCCCCAGAGGAGGAACCTCTGAGACATCTGAGGGTTCTGAGGGGTCAGTCTACAGGGGTCAGGGGTCAGGGGTTAGAGGTTAGGGTCCAGGAGGACAGACGGTTTTTGAATGAGCTTAGCGCCTCCGGGAGGAAGGAAGGAGTGAGAGGAGGGTAAGAAGAGGGGACGGTTAGGTCATAGGGGTAAGAGGGATTTCTGACAACAGCTGGTTGTACAATGGCTTTAAATGACCCAACAGTTCTACACCTTGTATAGGCTTGATAACAATCCACCTGGCATTAAGAAACTCTATAATCCTAACTCTGTCTGTCCACATGTGTGTTGTCCTTACCTCGAGGATCCTCTGCCTGTTTGGCCAGTTTACGGAGGGCGGCGGCGAATCCGGAGTGTGCGGACTGGGCCGCCGGGCTCCCATTGGCTACGATAGATCCGTTAAGGGGCGACGGGGTGAGGGGGCTGACCGTCGCCGTGGTGCGAGTTGCCGTGGATATCATTCCTAAAGAAGGTGACTTTGGCTCATGGCTCATGCCTGGAGAGAGACGGAGAGAATGGGTTAATAGACATAATAGCAATTACAAAGCGGCTGTAGATGATGGGTCAGTCAGTCTGTCAGTCAGACTAACTCATGCTGTGATTGGTCAACTTATCAGTTGAAGGTTCAGACAGCTGACACTATGGAACTCCTCCCCCAGTGACACAGCCCTGTCGACTGGAAAATCTCTCTCTCTCTCTCCCTCTGTCTGTCTCACACCAGACCTTACACACACACACACACACACACACACACACACACACACACACACATATAAACACAGACACCCACGGTGGTGAGTGAGAGCTAAGAGTCAGCCAAAGCCCAGTGCTGTCTGTGTGTCCGTATGTCTATCTGGGGGAGGGGGGCTTTGGGGAGCTGGGGCTGGGGAGCTGGGGTTAAAGGTTATAGGTTACAGGGTGTGTGACCCCTACCTCACGGGTCCGGTCTGTCTGCCTCAGCCCACACAGCAGCTCTACTTAACATGCTCCAACTGAGCCAGGGCCAATAGAAACCTTTCAAACCCACACCGTGAGAGAACAGTTTGCTAGAGGTAACACACGTGCCAGATCACCCTAATCATCCCATCTTAACGTCATGATGGTCCTTCTGGTGATCGCTACAGTAATGAACACCAGCTATTTCCACTTCAAACCACTATTATCATCAAGTCTGATTCACACACACACACACACACACTCACTCACTCACTCACTCACTCATACAGACCCATCTACAGTAGTGGGAGTGTGTGTGTTGTTGAATCACAGATAAATATCACAAAGTCTTATATAGTCCTACATCCAGTGTACAGTCTGAAAAGCATGTGATCTACATTGCCTTCATAGTGTTTCTAGTGATATAGCACCATCAGTAAAGTGGATAGTTTAGCACTATGTACAGTACACAGCTACTCCTATTACCATTACACATCATGTTATTATGGTGTCCATGTGATACCCACTCACCCCTCTCTCTTTCCATAACTCTCCCTCCCTCCCTCCCTCCCTCCCTCCCTCCCTCCCTCCGCTGAGTGACCTGTTGGACTGTGAGTGCAGTTTATTCGCTCTCGTCTTTTCTGTGTCAGGTTTACAAGCACACCGTGGGGGTGTAGGGGATCGAGGGTTTCTCTCTCCCTCCCTTCCTGTTTCTCTCCCTCTCAGTGAAGGGGTGAAAGGGGACACTGATGACAGCTCCCGGGCCGGTGGAATCCCTGAATGCCAGAGAGCGGCATACCGTCACCCTGAGCACACACACACACACACACACACAAGCATGCACACATCTTACATGAGCAAACACATGGAATAAACACACACATACTTTACACAAACAGACACACATCACAACTCAACGGTCCCATTAACTACAAGTCCCCAGAGTCAGAGGTCATGGTAGGATCACAGTAAAGAGCAGCCTGTAGGGATGCAGTGACATTACACACACACATGCACACATTACAACATTACTACCACACACCATATCTGATTACACACACATACACATTACACACACTCAGTCTTATCAATATCACAGATCCATACTCAAATGTTGCCCAAACACACACCATACCTACCCTCACACACCCACGCACACACAAACCCACGTGCACGCACGCATGCACACGCGTACACACCCACGTACACACACACTCACACACTCACAGTAGCATACAATAGATCTGTAGAGTTATATATAGGTCCACCCCAGAGTCTGGACAGGTCTATTAGAAAACCCATGTCTCTCCTGAGACAGGTCAGGGGTGCTGTGTGTGTGTGTGCCTGGCTGTCGTTGTTTAAGTGTGTGAGGGAGTGTGTGTGTGCCAGTGGGAGAGCGCTGGAGTGGAACAGAAGATGGCAGGGAGTAGTGAACTGGTGGGTCACAGGGACACAGAGTGTAACGGGAGAGAAAATGAGTGGCAACACCTCTGGGGCCGCCCTGCTCATAACCTCCCATTCACCCCCTGCACTCCCTGTGAACCCCCAGCAACACAATTAATAATGAAATTAACAATGAGCTCCCTTTCCACACACTCACACACAGCGACAGCCAGGCACACACACACACACAAGCACGCACACTCACATCGACAGCCAGGCACAGCGACCGCTCAGTTCACTGCTGTGACCTCGTCACGACTGCAAAGCCCTGCTCCACCCACCTCTTCTCACAAACACACACGGACACACACAGCCTCAGGGCTATAAAGAAAGAGCATTCTATCGGTAAACCAGGAACTTTTCACAGGAGCTAATAAGATGGTAATCGACCGCTAGAGAAACACCATACATATGCAAGAAACACAGCCATGCTGATAGCACACACACACACCCCTCCCTCACACACACCCCTCCCTCCCTCACACACACACAGACACACACAGGGCTAGCGGCGGTTCCCGACCCCCCTCAGCGTAGCAGAGTGAAAGCGGTGGCGGGTGTTGAGGCTCCTTACTGCACAAAGGACTGGAGCTCCCTGGTTCTCCCATCGCTGCATCTTCAGCCAAACCCAGCGCACAGACAGAGACACAGTCAAGACACACACCATCTTCTCTTCCTCCTCTCTCCTTTTCTTTCTGTCTCTCGCGCACGCTCACCCGGTCGCTCACAAAGACCGTTTGGAGCTTATCTTACGAAGCAACACACCACACAACTCTGCCTATCTCTTCTCTCTCTCTCTCTCTCTCTCTCTCTCTCGCTCTACCCTCCTCTTTCTCTCGCTGAGTGAAAACAGAAATTCTTAGCCTAGCAGCTGCTGCGATGTCACATGACCTTCCCCCCTCCTCCTCTCCCTCCCTTCTCCCCCCTCCTCCTCTTCCCCTCTCAACCTATAATTCCTGAGCCATTGGGAGATAACAGAGGCATGGATGCCGTGCCAAGGGGAGCGAGGGAGGGGGAAGGGAGGAGCGAGGGAGGAGGAGGAGGAGGGGAGAGGAGGGGTGACTGTGTGTGTCAGCTGCCTCTTCTTCCACACACAGCCCCGGTCATCACATCTGACCCCCCTGTCGGGGAGAGAGTGAGGAGGGGGGTTAAATATGTGAGGCGCTGACACCCTCCCCTCCTCCTTTTCCTGGCTGTTAGAAAAAGCAGAGAGAAAGATAGAGAGAGAAAGAGAGAGCGAGGAAGGGAGAGAGAGAGAGCGAAAGAAAGAGCGAGAGAGAGAGAGGGAGGGAGGGAGATATATAATGCCAGAGGCTAAGGTGGAAGCTTGTTCTGGCCTGTGTTACTGAAACATTGCCCCCACAGCCAAACTGCTAACACACACACACACTAAGCAAACACAGCCAGGCTCATGTTCAGATCCAAAAGCTTGGCTTCCAGTGGGAGAGAAAACAGCTTTGATCTGCCCTCTTTATCACCAACCAAGAGCAGACACACACTACAGTTACCTCACACACAGAGCCAGCTGAGGGGTTTATACCACACACATTAATATTTAGCAATATTACTAAGAGTAAATAACAGCAGACAAGGGCAACTATAGTCCTGTATCGGTTTTAAGTGTGCTGTCTAAAGTGCTGAAATATACCAGCAAGAATAATATTTTATATGAACTACAGTCTGGTTTTAGAAAGTCCCAATCCACTGACACGCCTATTGTTTTAACTGACTTTTAACAGCAGGGCCATTGACTGGCTTAAATCCTATTTAAACAGGTAGAGACCAAATCGTGGATGTTTATGGAAAACATTCTAGTGTGAAGGGGATTAGCTGTGGGGTCCCGCAGGGGAGCATCATTGGCCCTCTTCTCTTCCTGCTGTACATTGATGATATGAAATCATCCTGCTCTCATAATTAGTTGTTGACTCTGCTCTACTGGTGTCCCATAAGAACAAAGCCTCAGTAGAAGAGATCCATCGTGCAGAGTTATTCAATATCACTAAATGGCTTTCAGATAACAAACGTTCTCTGCATCTTGGAAAAACAGAACCCTTATTTGGTTCCAGAGTAAAGCTTGCAAGGACCCTTTGGTTTTAGTGTCAACTCAGTGGTTACACTGTGAATTGGACAGGTACCTGACTGGTAAGACTATGGCCCTGAAGGTTTTCACAAAGATAAACCGAAATATTACATTCCTAGCTCGGACCTCAAAATATCTGATAGTGACACCTGGCATCTAAAGAATAAGTTACAGAGCAGCCAAAACAAGCTGCTGAGAGTCGTACTTAAACTCCCCCCTTGTACTCATCTGGAGGTGGAGCATTTTAATCAGCTAGGCTGGCTATCTGCAGAGCAAAAGGGTCATTATCTCAACTTGATCCGGTCCATGTACAGTACCAGCCAAAAGTTTGGACACACCTACTCACTGTCCAGCCCACTCTAACACCCACTCTTTTGGGTTGGACAGACAGACAGATCCGGTATATAACGGTCACGATCGTCTTGTGAATAAACGGACCAAGGCGCAGCGTGCGTAGAGTTCCACATTTTAATAGCAGTGAAACATACAAAACAATAAAGAAAATGACTGATCGTAAACATATGTGTAGCGCACAGGCACTAACCAGAAACAGTAACCCACAAAACACAGATGGGAAAAAGAACAACTTAAGTATGATCCTCAATTAGAGGTAACGACAATCAGCTGCCTCTAATTGGGAACCATACAAAACCAAAACATAGAAATAAACAACATAGAAAACCCAATAAACCCCCTAGTCACGTCCTGACCAAAACCACCATAGAAAACCCCGAGGGCTATCTATGGCCAGGACGTGACAATAACAAGGTGTTCTTTCCAGAGAGACTCATCAGAATCTCTGGCTCTGGTGTTGTATTGGTAGACAGCTCTAATTTTCTTTATTTTTACTATTTTCTACATTGTAGAATAATAGTGAAGACGTCAAAACTATGAAATAACACAGGACATTTGTTAAACACTTTTTTGGTTCCTACATAATTCCGTATGTGTTATTTCATAGTGTTGATGTCTTCACTATTATTCTACAATGTAGAAAATAGTAAACATAAAGAAAGACCCTTGAATGAGTAGGTGTGAACTTATCTCAGATGTCCACCAATACAACACCAGAGACTCTGATATTTTACATTTTAAATGTAAGAGTCACTCTGGTAAGAACACCTTGTTATATACCGGCTCCATCCATCCATCTATCTATCAATCATAACAACCCAAAATAGTGGGTGTAATTGTGGTTAGACTGGGCTGGACAGTTAAGGGTTAAAGCTGTGGGTTTCCCTCTCTCCATCCCTCCCTCCCTCCTCTGGCTGTCATTGCTGGGGTGTGAATGAGTCGATTCTTTAGTCATTTCCTCCTTCAGTCACTCGCTACCTTTCTCCGAATGAGAAGGGAGGGGAGAGAGAGAAAAAGAGAGGCAGAGAGAGAACAAGAGAGAGAAAGACAGAACAAGAGAGAGAAAGATAGAACTAGAAAGACAGAGAAAGAGAGAGAGACAGACAGACAGACAGAAAGAGAGAGAGATAAGTCATGAGAAAAGCAACATGGTGGCCACTATTGTGCAAAGGGACACTAAAACTCACAATCTGTCTCTTCTGAGAAAACACAAAGCACCCTTCCCCCCCCCCCTAGCCTCACCCATAACCTCTAAATGATTTTAGAGAAGTGACAAGCCTGTTATAATGTGGTTTTTCACAAGAAGCTATGTGTGAACAACCACACTCCCCAACCACACGATGTGAGAACAGCAGTAATGTAGCCCTGTGTCTCTGTGATGATGTGAGAACAGCAGTAATGTAGCCCTGTGTTCTGTGATGATGAGAGAACAGCAGTAATGTAGCCCTGTGTCTCTGTGTTCTGTGATGATGAGAGAACAGCAGTAATGTAGCCCTGTGTCTCTGTGTTCTGTGATGATGTGAGAACAGCAGTAATGTAGCCCTGTGTTCTGTGATGATGAGAGAACAGCAGTAATGTAGCCCTGTGTCTCTGTGTTCTGTGATGATGAGAGAACAGCAATAATGTAGCCCTGTGTCTCTGTGTTCTGTGATGATGAGAGAACAGCAGTAATGTAGCCCTGTGTCTCTGTGTTCTGTGATGATGAGAGAACAGCAGTAATGTAGCCCTGTGTCTCTGTGTTCTGTGATGATGAGAGAACAGCAGTAATGTAGCCCTGTGTCTCTGTGTTCTGT
>QNTS01002327.1:23874-37165 GCA_003317085.1 Hucho hucho | reverse complement strand
AGCCCAGTGGGGGTCTGGTCTATCAGCCCAGTGGGGGTCTGGTCTATCAGCCCTGTGGGGGTCTGGTCTACCAGTCTGGTCTATCAGCCCAGTGGGGGTCTGGTCTATCAGCCCAGTGGGGGTCTGGTCTATCAGCCCTGTGGGGGTCTGGTCTATCAGCCCTGTGGGGGTCTGGTCTACCAGTCTGGTCTATCAGCCCAATGTTCTGTGTGTGTTTTATTATTCACCACCCCAACTTCCATTCCTCTCGTTTCCTGTCCTCCACTCTCTCTCTGTATTTCTCCCTCCCCCTCCCTCCTCCTTCTCTTCTCTCCATGTGTACTTGCCTGGCTCGGCATGAAAGCACAGCAATGACAGGGAAGGAGTTCTGCTTAGAAAGGATCTCTCTCTCTCTCCCAAACACACACACGTACCGCCCAGTGTGAAACTGTCTCCAGGGTATATCTACGAGCTTTCTGTCTGTTCCTCTCCTCCACGTTTCCCTCCTCCTTTCCTCCGCTCTTTCCCCATCCTCTCTCAGCCCCCGTTAATTAAACAGAGGTTCTCCTTAGGTTGTAGAATGACACATACACAAAGTAATCTGACACATTCATAAAGTATTCTGACACATACACAAAGTATTCTGACACATACACAAAGTATTCTGACACAAAGTATTCTGACACAAAGTATTCTGACACAAAGTATTCTGACACAAAGTATTCTGACACAAAGTATTCTGACACATACACAAAGTATTCTGACACATACACAAAGTATTCTGACACATACATAAAGTATTCTGACACATACATAAAGTATTCTGACACATACATAAAGTATTCTGACACATACATGAAGTATTCTGACACATACATAAAGTATTCTGACACAGTGTATATGTGTCAGTATTCTCTGAAACAGCAGTGTGGGCGTATAACACATCAGCTTGGTAACGACACTCACTCATACACTCACACACAGAAACCCAATTACACACATACCCTTCACTCACACAGACTGTGACTTATCGCTCAACTCCACCACTCTGTCTGTGTGTGTGTCTGTCTCTGGAGCAGACGCAGGGCCTTGGCTGGCGTCTGAGATGCTGTGGCCAATGTGGGGTAGATGGCCCACTGCTCCCCTGGTGGTGGAGCCAGACCCAGCCCAGCTGTAAGCCTGATAGCAGGCAGCCCAGAGCTGAGAGCTACTGGGCTATGGGCCTGGAGTGTTAGAGCATGCACCTGCTCCCATCATAGAGGGTCCAACTGACACACACTAACACACACACTCAAGAGACACAAAAAGACTCAAACACACACACACACACACACACACACACACACACGTAGACGCAGACACACAAATACAAACACCAAAGACAAACACAGACGCACACAAGGCCCAGCCAGCTGTGGAGCTTATCATGGTAACTGCACCCGCCAGCCTCTTCAGTCCATCTCCAGCAATGACATCTCTCCTCAACCACAGTCATACAACACACTACATCCTTACTCACACTCTGAACCACACACCACCATGTACACTACTGTTGTTCTGGTTGTCTCTGCTGGTCATCTCTTTTCTCAGACTACCTCTCTCTCCCCCCTACTAATCTCCTCCACTTGTCACCTCCCTCTCCCCTTCTCTCAACCCCTCCTTTCTCTCTCTGTCGCTCTCTGTCGCTCTGATGAAGTGTGCAGGGTTATGGTTGGCTAATTATCTCTCCCAGTGCTCTGCCAGGGACAGGGATCCATGGTGACTCCACAAGGAGTCACACACACACACACACTTACAGCCTCACAGCCTGGCTACTCACTGCAACAACCACCCTCTGCTATTGGGGGAATGGTCGGTGTCTACTCTGTGTGTGTCTTTTGCCCTTGTGTGGATGATGGATGGCTGCTGGTGTCGTCCCTCTGGGCGAGTCGGAGAGGAGAACCCGTCGCCATGGCCACACAGTCTCTCGCCATTAGTGATGAGAGCAAAGGCTGATGGGTAGGAGAGTCTACTCAGAGTAAATAGGGCAGAGTGGAGCTCCCTCCCTTAACACATTCTGGGTTGAAATTATATCAGATCTAGGATCAGCTTACTCTACACAAATACTAACCTATCCTAACTTATCCACGAGAAGAAATAAATACACACTGACCTGATATCAGTGTCATGAGACAAGACTGGAGTAATCTGCCTCTATGGGTTTAGTGAGGCTGTTGAGGACAGGAGCTGCAGCCTAGACCACAGAAGTATATGCATGTAAGGTATTTCTCCTCCACTGATAATATCCTCTTCACAAGGAAACACACACACACACACACCCTATGACACTCAGCTGATGTAGCAGATGCCAGTGGCACTTCCAGTATGTTTATAATGACAGCCTTTCTCTCCCTGAGGAGACCTCTGACAGGCTGGCACATGACTAGAGAGAGAGAGAGAGAGAGAAAGAGAGAGAGAGAGAAGGGGGAAGAAGAATGAAGGAAGAGAGAGAGCAAGATAGACAGGGAGAAGAAGTAAGAGAAAGCAATAGAAAACAGGAAGAGAGAGAAGGGAGACATAGTGAGAGGGAAAAATAGGAGGAGAGAAGGAGAGATGAGGACTTTTCTCTGGAATTTGACTAAATTGCAAATTGACCCATATACCCACCCACCACATAAAAACACTGACACAGAGTGAATGAAGGATGTCACTCTGCTTTGTCAACTCTAGAGTGTTTCTCAGAGTTCTCTTTTAAAGTGACCAGGCACAGTGTGTGTTTGGCTACATGTGTGAGTTTGGCTGTGTGTGTGTGTATGTGTGTGTGTGTGTGTGTGTGTGTGTGTGTGTGTGTGTGTGTGTGTGTGTGTGAATGTGTGTGTGTGTGCGTGTGTTAGCTGTGCCTGCCGTCTGGCCAGTGCTTATCAGACCTGGGGGCGTTAGCTCCAGCAGCTAACAACACACACACAGCTAAACACACAACTCTGTGCTCTTCAGTTATTGCTTCGCTACTGGGTTAGCTAATGTTAGACCTAAGAAATGACCCTTCCTACTCCTTTCACGTTGTTCCTGTGTGCTCTTCTCTAGTGAAAGACAAGCTGTCTGCTCAGTCCCAGATCAGGGAAAGGAAAACCCCTCAGTCTAGTGCTCCAGGAAACTAGAAGGCTGAGACATTTTATTGGCTCACATTGGCATGACTAGTCAATGTTGCCAAAGCAGTACGCACTACAATATAAACCACAAATAATACTAAACCCCGGTATTAAACTGCAATACAAACGAATGACAAACAATAACACAAAAACAAAAAGGTGTGAACGTACACGCACACATTTCTGTTGGTGAGGATCAGCCAGAGGTCAGGTGTCCTGTTCCTGGGGCATGCTGGGACAGATCAGGTGACTGGTGATAACATCTGGTGCCTGCTGGGAGAATTGTGTGTGTGTGTGTGTGTGTGTGTGTNTCATTGTATCCCTCTGTTTACACAAGCTGAACCATTGACATACATGCCAACAACACACTCACCATTCCACCAAGGGTTTTACAAAGAGGTCTGCTTTGTGTGTGTGTCTGTGGGCAACAGAGGATTGATGGTGTGTGTATGTATGAGAAAGTGTGTATGTGTGTCGTGTGTCACTAGGTTGGCAAATGAGGGCCGCTCCTTATCCATCCTGGAAAGCAGGAGTAAACCTACACACACAACACTGCCCCGCAGTGGAAGGTAAAATTACATTAAACCACTGAGCAGAGTGTGACACAGGGACACCGTGTGTGTGTGACAATGTGTGTCACTAAACAGTCGCAGAGTAACTACCTCACAGAGCAGGTTGGGCCTGTTCCATCACACACACAGTGAAGAGACACACACAACTGACGGATGTCACACACATCATCACCTCAGGGACTACAGCAGGGGTGTCAAACCACTATGTTCCTCTACCTGCCTCTTTTACTTTCAACCTGACACGCCATTCATCAATGAGTGTTAGATTAGCTGGAGGAGAGGTGAGCAAACGGCAGTGGGTAGGTGTAAGGGGGTAATGGACCCCAAGGGTGCGTCTGTCTGTCTCCCTCTGACTCCTTGTCAAACAGGTGGTTTATGACATGTTTGTAAAGCTGCCACTACTCTTCCTGTTTACTGTTTATCCTTCCCTGTTTTACTCCTCTGCTTTACACCTCTGTTTCATCCTGCTGTTTTTACACCATGAGGGAGTGTGTGGAAGGGGCATAGTTAAAGGACAGGCCTACACACACACACACCCCTCCCCGGCGCCTGGAGTGAAAGCCTGTCAACCAGATCCCACATTACCCCATCACCACACAATCCTCCAGACTAACCCTAGACCAACAACTCCATGAGAGACAGACAGAGAGACAGAGAGAGAGAGAGAAAATGCGAGAGACAGACATAGAGAGAGAGATTGATAGAGTGAGCAAGAGAGAGAGAGACAGACAGTGAGAGGGAGAGAGATAGAGACAGACAGACAGACAGAGAGCTTAGCCAGGGAAAACCCTCATTACCCAAACATCCTCCAGTGGTTTCTCTTCCATCGCAAAGACAGACCACACAAACCCAACAAGCACAGACAGCTCAGCGAACATACACACACTCACACACACAGAGAGCTAAGTGAACATACACGTGCCTACACACACTTCGCTCACCTCATTGTGTGTTCAACTGCTGTGCATTGTAGTTTCAGAAAAAAACCTGGGACATACTGTAGTTCTAATAGTCCAACGTGAGGCCAGCCTCCTCCCTGTATCTCTCCAATAGACACATATGTAAACCCATGCAAACTTTACAGTCTCTGTCGTTGAAAGCTATCTGAGATAAGGAAATGCAAACTGGGTCACCTTAGCTCTAGGCACACTGTGTAAACACACAGACACACACAGCACCTTGTAGGCTCTAATCACTGTCTAAACAGTAACATATGACTTTTACTACCGACAAACTGTCACCAGGAGGACTGAGGCCATAGACACACCAGCTGCCTACTAGGACACTGTCAGTGTCAGAACAGTCATAAAGTACAATGACGTGCAGGAGAGAAGGTAGAGGAAGACCATTGCAACAATAGAGGCTGTGTTTTAGGTAGAAAGAGGTTTTGGTTTGGTGGTTTTGGTTTTCAAACACTGAGCAATACATTTGCAGGCAGCTCCACGTTGTACTTGACACACTCCAATAAATACAATGTAACACTTTGCGTTATAATTTGCATACGTCAAGCTCCAATCAGCAGCGTGCAGTGACAGGGGAGCAGCAACATGGCGGATTATTCTGAGGTCATTGAGCCTTATCAGCCGCCGGTAAACAAATAGCCCGCTTCTTCTGGCTACTGATAACCTCAGTACACAGCACCGTGCGAGTTTGCACACTGGCCCGACGCCTTTTGCGTGTAGTGTGTGTGTGTGTGTGTGTGTGTTTATGCCTACTTTAGAGGCAGATGCTGCGCGCCTCCCGGTAACAAGGGGATCGCTGGTTGGCTCACCCGGAGCGTGGGAAGTTATTGACCCACTCCACCTGGCGTCTGTGTACACACACGCTCGGTCACGGACAGTCATCTTCAATATAAGTCCTCTAGTGACACCCTACGTCTAGGACCAACAAACGTTTACCAGAGTTACACCATCGCCATTTTATACGACCGATGGGGATAATATGATCATGTCTAGATGGGATACAGCTTTGGTCAAATTGACGTCAAAAGTGTTGGGTGCATTTTAGCTAACCCTAACACTTTTCCTAACCTTAACCTACTCATCCTAACCTGCTATGTTAATTATCCCAACCTGCTGCGAAAGTTCCAACCTTTTAACAAAAAACGGTATCCCTTCTGGACAAAACCGGCTAATATAAGCTACTGTGGTCCCACAGGCATACAACGAGCCCAGAAATGTAATAGCAGGGCAATAAACTGAAAAATAGTAATATACACGTTTCCATTTATTCCCTTATTTATAATATAACCGACAAATTAAGATACATAGGCCTACAAACATTGGAATTTCAATTACAATGTGTGCCTCAGACAACTCCTCAAACGCGCTTTTATGATGGAAGCTATTCTTTCCAACAGCCTACATAACTTAGCTATGGAAGGCAATAAAACAAAACGACACAACGCAGACTTCTACATTTCTATCAAGGTTTCGATGTCTTTACCCGTGCCTCGTTCACAATTAATATTCGCCGATGAAGACATGACAACCACCTTAGGAAAGCTGTCGCAAAGCTTAGTTGATCAACTCTACACTCAAGGCGACAACCCCCGGGGACAATGTATCGAGAAGTCATCATTTGGACACTTAAACGTAGTAACTCAACAATAGCCTAGGCCTACATATCAGTAATAAAATAGGTCACATTGTCACAAATTCAGTTTCGGTTTTCATTTGTCATAAAGGCAAACGCTTTACGCACCATCACACAGGACAATATTACAAAACAGCATCATAAAACAAAGCCGTTGATGCGTTAACACAAACCGCAACGCAAGAACTGCACGCCAGCATCGAGCTTCAATTCACGACAACCGTTTCCTCGAGATAGTCAACTTCCTCAACACACCTCTCTACTGTTCGCTCATTTACTCAACAAACACTGCTTACCAAACAAATACCGACAAAAACTCACCGCAAAAGGAGAGTATAATCCAATATTTGTATTATAATCCCCGCTAGTGGTAAAGGCGCATATCCATCGCCGCGCTCCGCGCTGTCGACAGTAGGCTACTTATGTTGTCACGCAGGAAGCTCCGTCGCTTGCGAGGCACACCGAAGGAGCCAGCCGGCTGCTGAGCAGAGCAGAGCCCGGAGGGGAGGGAGGGGAGGGAGGGGAGGGAGAAAAGAGGGAGGTGGGGCTTCTTCTCTAGTGGGGGACAGACAAACAAACAGACAGGGGGACAAGCACCTGCTCCCATGTCACGCCGTCGGAGCGCTGACCCCACGTTGTCCCCTGGCTATGGAAAAGAATAGAGGGCCGATGCTTCACATTCCACACATGACAGGGATGGAGTTCATGGACTGTAGCGGCTTTGTTGTGTCATTACACATGTTATAAGCCAGGGGCAGACGAGGCTGCTTGGTGTCAACAGGGTTGAATGAGATCAATTCGCAAGTAGGTAGGCAGGCCTATTTATAATTTATAGGCTGAATACATGCATTTATCATTTTAAATCCAATTAATCGTTTGATGACACTAGTCTACTTTTAAACATAACACAATTCAAATCTAGTTTAATTTCTAAAAGTATCATGAAATAGCCGATTTAGGTAGGCCAAAAATATAACGTGTTTATTTACGTGTACATTAGCTATTGGATGCATAGACGATCGAATTGACATCAAATCTGCAAAGAGCTATGAAAATGACAATTTCCCTGAATGTCCACAAGGGGACAGACACCTACCAAGAGCACAGCTCCCACATACCAGGCAGCTGTCTATCTCACTGAACTAACCGTGAACTGTCTCCCTCTCCCATCCGTGTACTTATCAATGGCTTGATTGTAGATCACTCAATAAGCCAGTGTTGGAGAAGCATGGGACTCTGATTGTAAAAACGCATAGACTTCCAAGTGTTGCCTGCCAAGTCAGGGCTTTGCTCACACATTTGAAATGATTTGGCTACATGGCATTTTGTTCCTGCACATTGAGTATATCCTCTTCGTAGCTTCAAAAGCTGTTTTTAAAACGAAAAATAAATAGAAAAAAGTAGACAAATAAAAATATAACAAAAAAACTACAAATAACTGTTGTAAACAAAACATAACGAGTAGTTGACTAGTGGGCACTGAGCTAGATATCATTCATATTCAAATAGATTACTGAAGGGAGGAGTGGGAAGTGGGGATGAGAGAGGGAGAGACAGAGAGAGAAAAGGGCAATCAGTGAAGAAGAAACACCATTGTAAATACAACCCATATTTATGTTTATTTATGATCCCTTTTGTACTTTAACTATTTGCACATCGTTACAACACTGTATATAGACATAATATGACATTCTAAATGTCTCCATTCCTTTAAAACTTTTGTGAGTGTAATGTTTACTGTTCATTTTTGATTGTTTATTTCATGTTTGTTTATTATCTATTTCACTTGCTTTGGCAATCTAAACATATGTTTCCCATGCTAACAAAGCCCGTTGAATTTCATTGAATTCAGAGAAAGAGAGAGAGAAAAAGAAAGAGAGAGCGAGACACTCAGCACACACCAGCTTGGTGAGCAGGCCCTAGTGGAGCCAGCTAGTTGTGTAAGGTGTGAGTAGTTGAATTGGTCTGTGAGCTATTTTATCTTCATTTATAGGCTAGTTAATATTTTATTTAGTTGAGTGTATAGACCGACGGCCTGTACAGGTCCGGACCAATACACTAGTCCTTGTGTTTGTTTTTGTACATAGTTAATAATTTAACATTTCAAACCCCTTTTGAAACTTTTGGGTGCTTAATGTTAACTGTTAATTTGTGATTGTTTATTTCACTTGCTTTGTCAATGTTAACATATGTTTCCCAGGCTAATACAGACCCTTTGAATTGAATTGAGAGGGAGAGAGAGAGAGGTTTAGTTCCTATCAGGATGGTAAACTGTAGATAACCTCTACAGTGAGCCTCTTATCAGATGCTCTAATGGGACGTTAACTGCTCTGCATTTCTTCAGTTCTGCCTGACTACCATATCACACACACACACACACACACACACACACACACACACACACACACACACACACACACACACACACACACACACACACACACACACACACACACACACACACACTCCTCAGGCAGCCTGTCTTCATCCAGGGATTCGATGAGTTTAGTTATAGAGGGATGAGAAGAGGAGGGATGGAGTGATGAGGGATGAAGAGAGACAGGAAGTGAACGTCCAAGACACCCTGACTTCAACCTGGAGCGACTGTGAGAGTGTGAAGGGTAGAGAGAAAGTGTACGTGTCTGGTAGCTCATCTATCTGAAAGCTTAGCTCTCACCTCTGCGTGACCCGGGAGAGAAAAGAGAGAGAGAGAGAAAGAGAGAGAGGGAGAGAGAGAGAGAGAGAGGGAGAGAGAGGGAGAGAGAGAGAGAGCAGGTAGAGGAGGCTACACGATCCTGACTGATGATGCAGTTCTGGGACCCAACCTCTCATCTGCCTGCTGTCTGCATACATATTGCCCCCAGGACAGCTCTACAGACACACACACAAACACAGACTTGCGCACACGTACGCAAGCATGCACTCCCACGCACACACTGACATGCATACGCACACACACACGCACGCACACAAGCACACACACACACACACACACACACACAAACACACACACACACACACACACAGACATGCGCACACGTACGCAAGCATGCTGTCATGCAGCCCTCTAGGTTTCTCTATGGTGTGTTGGGTCAGGGCGTGACTAGGTTTTCTAGGGAACTCTTGTGTTGAGTTTTGAGTTGGTTCCCAATTAGAGGCAGCTGGTTGTCGTTGCCTCTAATTGGGAATCCTATATAAGTTTGTTCCCTTCCCACCTGCCTTGTGGGTTATTGTTTGTTTTGTATGTGTTAGTTAGAGCCGATATGCGCTACACACAGTTTATACCGATCGTTGTTCTTTCTTTGTTTGTTTCTTGCATTTGTAAGTTTCACTTCTTTTATTAAACATGTGGAACACCCGCGCTGCACTTTGGTCCAATCCTTCAAGCGATCGTGACACATGCACTCTCACGCACACACATACAGGCACACAAAGGCACACACATGCATGCACATACAAACAGAAAAAAATGAAGCACACCCCTGTCATCTCACCACACTACAACCATAAACATCACAATTGCAAAGGCTTGGCTTCAAGCACACAAACTCATTTACATACAAGCTGGGAGAGTCTAAACACAGCTTTGAAACAGCCTGCATTCAGCAGTGTGGTTAAACATTTATGTTTTACTGGATGGTTTCTAGCGCAGATACTTTTCAAAACACACATTTGCATTGAGTTATCCCCACAGTGAGGCTTTGCTAGGGCCTCATTACTATTCCCTGTCAACCAGGCAGCCGCAGGTGCACTACAAGTATGGGAGCCCACCGAGTATTCCCTTCCCCTCCTTTTGGGAGCCCACCGGGTATTCCCTTCCCCTCCGTATGGGAGCCCACCGGGTATTCCCTTCCCCTCCGTATGGGAGCCCACCGGGTATTCCCTTCCCCTCCTCACCCACCCTTCCTCCCTTCCTCTCCCTCACTTTTCTCTACCCTGTTTTTTAGCCCTCCCTCCCTCTCTAGCCCTCTCCTCCCTCCTGTCTCCTCTCCCTCCATCTCTTCCCTCACCTCCCTCCCACTCCCTCTCCTCCCATCTCTTCCACCATCTCCATCCCTCCCTCCCTCCCTCCATCCCTCTCGTCAGTGGTCCTGGCCTTAGGCGTCGTTAGCTTAATTTAATAAAGGGGCTTAAGCTTACGAGAGGCTTTTGAAGGATCTGACTGCTGTTAAATTCATTACAATCTATCAGCCACAGGAGACAAGGCCTCGCTGCACGGCGTGGGCCGCAGCTAGCAGCACGCTAATGAAGAAATAAGAGAGAGACAGAGAGGGGGAGGGAGGTATGCTCCAATCTCCACCCTTCACCTCAAACCTGGCACACTGAGAGCTGAAGATGTTAATACCAGTAACACCTACTGTAGTTCTCTCTATATAACAGAGGAATGGTCATAATATGTTTTCCATGCATTGAATCCTGTATTTGAATGCTGTAGAATGATTATTGTGTACCTCTCTCTCTCCTCTCCTCCCCCTTGCCCTTGTGTCACACAGTGTACACTGCAGTGGTGTGTGTGTGTGTGTGAGGACGGACGGTGGGATTGCCAGGCACAGTGAAAGCATGTGTGCCGTCCTCCCCCCTCCGTGGCTGAATAGAATGCCTCCTTCACCTCCTTTCTGAACTCCCCTTCTCCTCTGAAAGGCACACGGCTCTCCCCCTCCCCTCCTTCTCTCCCTTTGTTTAGAGGACAAGTAGCAGGCCTTTCAGAGCCTGCTATGGGGAGACACACTCAGAGAGGGGGAGAAGAATAGAGTGGGGCCCTCCCATGGACTGCCTGGGGCCCCCTCTTCCCCTCTTGGCCTGTCAGGCCATCATTTCCTTTCCTCTCTATCCATCTATGCCTACCCAAACCCCCTCAAATGTCTCCAAACCCCCTCAAAAGCACAATAATGGGGGTTTGTGTGTGTGGTGCCTCTGGGGCATATGTTTCCTGCTAGTCTTCAGGGGCAGTTATTAAATGAAGTCTGGGTGGAAACAAAGGCATTCTTCAACAGACACACACATCAAACAGTTTTTAGGCAGAGGGTTAGAAGAGGGCGTACATACTGAGATAGAGTTCACATGCTTTTCTATCATACCCTGGCTCCAACCTGCCTGGGTAGGCTAACCACGAGGTCTCTCTGTGTTTGTCATATGTCTCAGTGTGAGACTGTCAGCCAATAACCTGGCACCCACACCCACACACAACCACACACGGACAACAACAACTGAGAAACCTAAACAACAACAACAACAACAACATTGGTTTATTGGAAAGCTGCTGATTCAGCCCACAAACAACCACACAGACGTCTCCCTTCTCTCTCTGTTTGACCCTTGGGTCACCTAGCCAGACCAAAGAGACAGAGACAGACAGCCACAAATAACCAATCAGGCAGAAATTTCTATCTGGGCCAATAATACGTGTTGGGAGGCGGCTGATAGAGTCTTTATGAGCAGTGTGTGAGAGGGTAGAGTTTGAGGAGATTAGGTAAGGGCTGTTCACTAATCACTGTCATATTTACTGTACATGCCTCTAAATATCAACCACACACGCACGCACGCACGTACACACACACACACACACACAGGCAAATACACACACAGGCAAATACACACACAGGCAAACACACACACATACACACATGCACACACACTGAGCCATAAGGTACTGCTACAGTCTGCTAGGGAGTGATAGAGAGAAGATGGGTGGGGGGTTGAGTGTACAGGAATAAAGGAGGGAGATACAAGTCTATTTATTAGTGGGTGTATCTGTATGTGTATCTGTGTTTCTGTGTGTCAAATCAAATCAAACTTTATTTGTCACATGCGCCGAATACAAGTGTAGACTTTACCGTGAAATGCTTACTTACAAGCCCTTAACCAACAGTGCAGTTCAAGAAGAGTTTAAAAAAATATTTATCAAGTAGACTAAAATAAAAAGTAATAATAAAAACGTACACAATAAGAACAACAAGGCTATATCACAGGCGGCACCGGTACCGAGTCAGTGTGCGGGGGTACAGGTTAGTTGAGGTCATTTGTACATGTAGGTGGGGGTGAAATGACTATGCATAGATAATAAAAAGCGAGTAGCAGCAGTGTACAAAAAGGGAAGAGGGGGGTCAATGTAAATTGTCCGGTGGCGATTTTATTAATTGTTCAGCAGTTTTATGGCTTGGGGGTAGAAGCTGTTGAGGAGCCTTTTGGTCCTAGACTTGGCGCTCCGGTACCGCTTACCGTGCGGTAGTAGAGAGAACAGTCTATCACTGGGGTGACTGGAGCCTCTGACAATTGTATGGGCTTTCCTCTGACACCGCCTATTGTATAGGTCCTGGATGGCAGGAAGCTTGGCCCCAGTGATGTACTGGGCCGTTCGCACTACCCTCTGTAGCGCCTTACGGTCAGATGCCGAGCAGTTGCCATACCAGGCGGTGATTTAACCCGTCAGGATGCTCTCGATGGTGCAGCTGAAGAACCTACGTGCCCTCTTCACGACTGTCTTGGTGTGTTGTCGGTGATCAGGCCTACCACTGTTGTGTCATCAGCAAACATAACATAATGATGGTGTTGGAGTCGTGTTTGGCCACGCAATCGTGGGTGAACAGGGAATAGAGGAGGGGACTAAGTACACACCCCTGAGGGGCCCCAGTGTTAAGGATCAGCATGGCAGACAAGTTGTTGCCTACTCTGTGTGTATCTGCCAGTCTGTGTATCTGTCTTTTTATTTTAATTTTATTTAACTCAGCAAGTCAGTTACAAACACATTCTTATTTTCAATGACAGCCTAGGAACAGTGGGTTAACTGCCTTGTTCGGGGGCAGAACGACAGATTTTTACCTTGTCAGCTCAGGGATTCGATCTTGCAACACTTTCGGTTACTAGTCTAACGCTCTAACCACTAGGCTACCTACCGCCCCTGTGTTTGTCTGAAAAATACACTATACGTGTATTGTATAGCATGCATGTCAGTGTTCTCTCTCTCTCCCCTTGTCCCTCTCTCCCCCTCTCTCTCCCTCTTCTCCTTCCCACTCTCCC
>QNTS01002326.1:192762-204912 GCA_003317085.1 Hucho hucho | reverse complement strand
TCTTTATAGAGAAACAGTGTTCTACATCTTTATAGAGAAACAGTGTTCTACATCTTTATAGAGAAACAGTGTTCTACATCTTTATAGAGAAACAGTGTTCTACATCTTTATAGAGAAACAGTGTTCTACATCTTTATAGAGAAACAGTGTTCTACATCTTTATAAAGAAACAGTGTTCTACATCTTTATAGAGAAACAGTGTTCTACATCTTCATAGAGAAACAGTGTTCTACATCTTCATAGAGAAACAGTGTTCTACATCTTTATAGAGAAACAGTGTTCTACATCTTCATAGAGAAACAGTGTTCTACATCTTCATAGAGAAACAGTGTTCTACATCTTTATAGAGAAACAGTGTTCTACAACTTTATAAAGAAACAGTGTTCTACATTTTTATAGAGAAACAGTGTTCTATATCTTTATAGAGAAACAGTGTTCTATATCTTTATAGAAAAACAGTGTTCGACATATTCATAGAGAAACAGTGCTCTATATCTTCATAGAGAAACAGTGTTCTAGATCTTTATAGAGAAACAGTGTTCTACATCTTAATAGAGAAACAGTGTTCCACATCATTATAGAGAAACAGTGTTCTACATCTTTATAGAGAAACAGTGTTCTACAGTACTATGCATCTTTATAGAGAAACAGTGTTCTACATCTTCATAGAGAAACAGTGTTCTACATCTTTATAGAGAAACAGTGTTCTACAGCACTATGCATTTTTATAGAGAATGGAAAGAGCAAAAACCACGTGTGGCTTGTAGCCAAAACGACAAATATAATCATTCAGTAGAAAAGCATTCTTTGTTACTGCCATCAAATACAGACAAATGCCAACATCACACAAACCCACTAAACCAAGCTAGAGTTGACCAGTTTGGCACATTGGCCTAAGAACAATAATATGTACATAGGTAGAACCACATATTCTGCGCCGTCCACCTGGCCTGAGTCTGTGGTTAAATCATCCATTTTGTGTTTGCATCTGAGTACATGGTGACCCGCCATTGTACAGTGACTTAAACCTACTCCAGTTAAGAGAGAGAACACGTGTGTGTGAGAGGAGAGAGAGACAGAGAGAGAGAATAGAAAGAGAGAGAGAGAATAGAAAGAGAGAGACAGAGAGAGAGAGAATAGAAAGAGAGAGAGAGAATAGAAAGAGAGAGACAGAGAGAGAGAGAGAGAGAGAGAGAGAGAGAGAGAGAGAGAGAGAGAGAGAGAGAGAGAGAGAGAATAGAAAGATAGAGAATATAAATAGAGAGAGACAGAAAGACAGAGAGAGAGAGACAGAGAGAGAGAGTGAGACAAAGAGGGAGAGAAAGGCAGAGATATAGAAAGAGACAGAGTTTGTGGACAGGGATGAGGAGACAGCTCAGTAGGCAAGCAGGTGGGGGCTGATGTGTGTGTGTTTGTGTGAATTTGTGGTGTGTGTGTGGTGTTGATGTGACCAGGCGTTGACTCCTGATGCCTGGGTCCTACACGCACTCTCTCTATGTCAAAGCTGATCCCTAAAGCTGTCCACCACTTGTCTCCGCTAGTCTCCGCTGGTCTCCACTGGTCTCCCAGCGTCTATGAAAGGAAGAACTAGAAAACCTTTCTCAACATGTCCAGCTCCTGGAAAAGTCAACAACATCAGCAAATTGGCTGGAGCAGTGAAGATACACTGTGCCTAGGGAGTAAGGGAGATACTGTGCAATCCTCAGGCTAATGTGATGTATTGTGATGTATCATGTCATGTGGAGTGCTTTTCCCCTGGTTGTCAGAAACATTGACAACCAGTAAATATTGTTAAGTACCGCTTATCACAGCTATGTGAAAATGTCTGTTTGTACCCAGTGAACCTAGAGTGGAGTGAAATATGATTTGGACTTTGGGCTGACAATTAATGACTTACTTTAAATTGTTTTCAATGACTAATTGACCCCACTTCTGGTGGAATATGTGTTGATTTGAACCCATCCTGGTTGTCTGGGCTGTCATGCACACACCCTCTCAACACTCATCTAAACCTCCCCTGTAACCTCTGTTAACAATCCCCAATCACTTGTACACCTGTTTTTAAGTTCCTCCCCACGGGAGTGCAGCTCGTGCACCTGTTTAACAGTCCCCCAAACACATTGTGTGGTCGTTGACTTGGTAAGAGAAGTTACTTCTAAACGCTGATCTCAAGTCAGTTTTTCCCTTTCCTTGAGGTTAAGGTTAGGGGTTAGGACTGGTCAGAGATCTGAGATCAGAGATCTGTTGAATGCGGTTGATAGGCCCACAGTGGAGCCGAGCTGAGCACTGACATATTTAAGGATTTAACTCACTGTTCAAAATGAGTGCTGCTTCTACTGTCATCACTGCTGCTGCTGAACAACACACAGCAGGGCCTGCACACACAATCCATCACAAACAATTACAGCAGACCATTTCCTCTGTAATGGCAATGCAGAGGAGGGAGAGATAGAGAGAGATCAAGGAATGGGAGAAATAGAAGAGAAAGAAAATTATAGAATAATAATTAATAATTATAGAATAATAAACAACACATTTCCTAAATCGGTTCAGTTCTGACCAAAATAAGTAGATGAGGAAGTAGTAGTTGAAGAAGTAGTAGTTGAAGAAGTAGTAGATGAGGAAGTAGTAGACTAAGTAAGTAGTAGGTGAAGAAGTAATACACAAATAAGTAGTACACAAAAAAGTAGTACCCAAAGAAGTAGTATTCAAAGAAGTAGTAGATTATGAGGTAATACATGTAGAAGTAGTAGGTGAAGAAGTAGTAGTTATGACGTAGTAGTTGAAGAAGTAGTAGCTTAAGAAGTAGCAGATGATGAAGTAGTAGAGAAGAAGTATACATGATAAAGTAGTAGTGAAGAGTAGATGAAGAAGCAGTCGTGGAAAAAGTAGTAGTTATGAAGAAGTAGATGAAGAAGTAAAAATAAGAAGTAGTAGATTATGATGTAGCAGAGGAAAAAGTAGTAGATAATAAAGTAGGAGAGGAAGAAGTACTAGGTTATGATGTAGAAGATGAAGAAATAGTAGCAGATGAAGTAGTTTTGGAAGAAGTAGTACACAAACAAGTAGTAGTTGAAGAAGTAGATGAAAAAGTAGTACTTGATGAAGTAGTAGCAGATGAAGTAGTAGATGAAGTAAGTAGTAGATGAAGAAGTAACACAAAAATAAGTAGTACAAAAAAAGTAGTACCCAAAGAAGTAGTACACAATGACGTAGTAGACTATGAAGTAGTAGTGGTGAAGTAGTCGCTGAAGGAGTAGTAGTTATGAAGTAGTAGATGAAGAAGTAGTACCTTATGAAGAAGTAGTAGGTGATGAAGCATTACTGAAGAAGTAGTACATGATGAAGTAGTAGAGAAGAAGTAGTAGATGAAGAAGTAGTAGATTGTAAAGTAGTAGAGGAATAAGTACTAGATTATGATGTAAAAGATGAATAAGTAGTAGCTGATGAAGTAGTAGGGGAAGGAGTAGTAGAGGAAGAAGTAACACACAAAGAAGTAGTAGATTCTGAAGTAATAGATGAAGAAGTAAAAGACTCTGAAGTAGGAGATTAAAAAGTAGTAGATTATGAAGTAGTAGATGAAGGAGTAGTAGATGAAGAAGTAGAACACAAAGAAGTAGTAGGTGAAGACGTAGTATTGAAGAAGTAGTAGATGAAGAAGTAGTATATGAAGAAGTAGAACACAAAGAAGTAGTGGATGAAGAAGTAGTAGATTATGAAGTAGTAGATGAAGAAGTAGTAGATTATAAAGTAGTAGTGGAAGAAGAACTAGATTATGATGTAAAAGATAAAGAAGTAGTAGCTAATGAAGTTGTAGAGGAAGAAGTAGTACAAGAAGAAGTAGATGAAGAAGTAGTAGATGAAAAGTAATAGTTCATGAAATAGTAGATGATGAAGTAGTAGATGAAGAAGTAGTACCCAAAGAAATAGTAGATGAAGAAGTAGTAGATGAAAAAGTAGTAATTGATGAAGTAGTAGGGAATGAAGAAGTATTACACAAAGAAGTAGTATTGGAAGAAGAAGGAGTTGACGAAGATTATGAAGTAGTGGGGCGGCAGGTAGCCTAGTGGTTAGAGCGTTGGGCCAGTAACCGAAAGATTGCTAGATCAAATCCCCGAGCTGACAAGGTAAAAAGTCTAAGTAGTCTAAGAAGTAGTAGTTGAAGAAGTTGTAGCTGGAAAAAGTAGTATACAAAGAAGTAGTAGTGAAAACATGGTAGATGAAGAAGTATTAGATGAAGAAGTAGGAAATACAGTTGTAGAAGAAGAAGAAGTAGTAGATCAAGAAGTAGTAAATGAAGAAGTCATACATGAAGAAGTAGTAGGAGAAGAGGTAGTACACAAAGAAGTAGTAGTTGAAGGAGTAGTACACAAAGATGTAGTAAATGAAGGAGTAGTACACAAAGAAGTAGTAGGTGAAGGAAGCAGTAGGTGAAGGAGTAGTACACAAAGAAGTAGTAAATGAAGAAGTAGTACACAAAGTAGTAGATGAAGAAGTAGTATCAAATCAAATCAAAATGTATTAGTCACATACTCCGAATACAACAGCCCTTAACCAACAATGCAGTTCAAGAAAGATAAATGAGGCAATATACAGGAGGTACCGGTACCGAGTTAATGTGTGGGGGTACAGGTTAGTCGAGGTAATTTGTTGATGTAAGTAGGGATGAAGTGACTATGCATAGATAATAAAAAGTGAGTAGCAGCAGTATGAAATAAAGGGGGGTGGGGCATTTGATCAATTGTTAGTGGCCATTTGATTAATTGTTCTACAGTCTGATGGTTGATGATGAAGAAGTAGTAGCTGATGAAGAAGAAGTACAGTGCCTTGCAAAAGTATTCATCCCCCTTGGTGTTTTTCCTATTTTGTTGCATTACGACCTGTAATTTAAATGGATTTTATTTGGATTACATGTAATGGACATACACAAAATAGTCCAAATTGGTGAAGTGAAATGAAAAAAAGAACTGTTTAAAAAAATAAAATTTAAAAACGGAAAAGTGGTACGTGCAAAAGTATTCACCCCCTTTGCTATGAAGCCCCTAAATAAGGTCTGGTGCAACAAATTACTTTCATAAGTCACATAATTAGTTAAATAAAGTCCACCTGTGTGCAATCTAAGTGTCACATGATCTGTCACATCTCAGTATAGATACACAAGGCCCCAGAGTCTGAAACACCACTAAGCAAGGGGTACCACCAAGCAAGCGGCACCATGAAGACCAAGGAGCTCTCTAAACAGGTCAGGGACAAAGTTGTGGAGAAGTACAGATCAGGGTTGGGTTATAAAAAAGTACCCGAAACCTTGAACATCCCACGGAGCACCATTAAATCCATTATTAGAAATAGAAAGAGTATGGAACCACAACAAATCTGCCAAGAGAGGGCCGCCCACCAAAACCAGGAAAGGAGGTCATTAATCAGAGATGCAACAAAGACACCAAAGATACCCTGAAGGAGCTGCAAAGCTCCACAGCGGAGATCTGTCCATTGGACCACTTTAAGCTGTATCTGTCCATTGGACCACTTTAAGCTGTACACTCCACAGAGCTGGGAATTAAGGAAGAGTGGCCAGAAAAAAAACATTGCTTAAAGAAAGAAATAAGCAAACATGTTTGGTGTTCACCAAAAGGCATGTGGGAGACTCCCCAAACATATGGAAGAAGGTACTCCGGTCAGATGAGACTAAAATTGAGCTTTTTGCCCATCAAGGAAAAATGCTATGTCTGGTGCAAACCCAACACCCACAGTGAACCATGGTGGTGGCAGCATCATTCTGTGGGGATGTTTTTCATCGGCAGGGACTGGGAATCTGGTCAGAATTGAAGGAATGATGGATGGTGCTAAATACAGGGAAATTCTTGAGGGAAACCTGTTTCAGTCTTCCAGAGATTTGAGACTTGGACAGAGGTTCACCTTCCAGCAGGACCCTAGGTATACTGCTAAAGCAACACTCGAGTTGTTTAAGTAGAAAACATTTAAACGTCTTGGAATGGCCTAGTCAAACCCAGACCTCAATCCAATTGAGAATCTGTGGTATGATTTAAAGATTGCTGTACACCAGCGGAACCCATCCAACATGAAGGAGCCATTGGGCAAAAATCCCAATGGCTAGATGTACCAAGCTTATAGAGACATACCCCAAGAGACTTGCATCTGTAATTGCTGCAAACGGTGGGGGGGAGGTGAATAGTTATGCACGCTGAAGTTTTCTGTTTTTTTTATCTTATTTCTTGTTTGTCTCACAATAAAAATTATTTTGCATCTTCAAAGTGGTAGACATGTTGTGTAAATCAAATGATCAATTCCAGGTTGTAAGGCAACAAAATAGGAAAAATGCTAAAGGGGTGAATACTTTCACAAGCCACAGTACATGAAGAAGTAGTAGATAATGAAGTAGTAGATTAAGAAGTAGTAGTAAATAAAGTAGTAGTTCAAGAAGCAGTAAAATATTAAGAAGTAGTAGATCAAGAAGTAGTAGAAGAAAAAGTAGTTGTTATGAAGTAGTAGATGAAGTTGTAGTAGTTTATGAAGTAGTAGATGAATAAGTAATAGTTATAAAGTAGTAGCTGAAGAAGTAGTAGCTGATGTAGTAGTAGATGAAGAAGTAGTACACATAGAAGTAGTAGATGAAGTATTAGATTAAAAAGTAGCAGTTGATGAAGAAGTAGAGGATGAAGTAGTAGAGGATTAAGTAGTACACGAAGAAGTAGTAGATGAATAAGTAGTAGATGAAGAAGTAGTAGTTGATGAAGTAGTAGCGGATAAAGTAGAAGATGAAGAAGTAGTAGTAGTTGAAGAAGTAGTAGTTGAAGAAGTAGTAGATGAAGAAGTAGTAAATGAAGAAGTAGTAGGTGATGAAGTAGTAGTGGATGAAGTAGAAGATGAAGAAGTAGTAGTAGTTGAAGAAGTAGTTGAAGAAGTAGTAGATAAAGAAGTAGTGGGTGAAGGAGTAGTAGCTAAAGAAGTAGTAGATGAAGAAGTAGTAGGTGAAGGAGTAGTAGCTAAAGATGGTTAGCAGATGTTAATGCGAGTGTAGCGAAATGCTTGTGCTTCTAGTTCCGACAGTGCAGTAATATCTAACAAGCTGAAGTAGTAGATGAAGAAGTAGTAGATGAAGAAGTACTAGATGAAGTAGTAGTAGCTGAAGAAGTAGTAGAAGAAGTAGAACACTGTTAGTTCGAGCAGTTTGTGCCTGTCCTACCTATAGGGCATCTATCCACCTGGCACGCCGAGGCCAGGATAACAGAGCACACCTATCTATCCACCTGCCACGCCGAGGCCAGGATAACAGAGCACACCTATCTATCCACCTACCATGCCGAGGCCAGGATAACAGAGCACACCTATCTATCTGCCACGCTGAGGCCAGGATAAGAGAGCACACATATCTATCTGCCACGCCGAGGCCAGGATAACAGAGCACACCTATCTATCCACCTGCCACGCCGAGGCCAGGATAACAGAGCACACCTATCTATCTGCCACGCTGAGGCCAAGAGAACAGAACTACTCACAAGAGGAATAAAGCCATCCAGTATTTATGAAAATGTTCCTCCCTCACAGGGAGTGTCATAATAGCCTTTACTTTAGTGGCATACTGAGGAACAGAATTGGCTTCAAGACAATGAATAGTCCCAGTATTATTGTGAATATACCCTTTATTATAATATGTCCATGTTATCCATCTCACCACTGATTATCAGTGATGAGGAGTATCTAGATTATTTGACTCTTTTAAACTTTTGTTCCTGTCTATGATTGTCTAATCAACATTGTTATCATGGCCTAATATGAACAGCTCTGGAGTTTTGGATGTGGCAATGTGGAACCGGAACGCATACAGTTCAATCTCATTCTGTAATGACATATTTATGAACTATGTTTTAGTGGATTTATTATGTTTATTTTATGTTGGGCAGTGTATGTGAAGTGATGTAGTCAGGAAATACGCTGATATTTGGATGAACTTGGGGCCAGAACCTGTAAGGATATGTAGATGTCCACAAAACATGGCCTACTTCCCTTCAGGGAACCTCACCCTCACCCACTCTCCTGTAGTGAAAATCTTGAGGAAGGTGTGCCTATTTTGAAGGGAGTGGGCCTATAGTTTTCATGACTGCAATTCAACAGTAAAATATCTATATCCTTCCTCACACAGAGTATGTTTACATGCACACTAATAATGCAATATTAAAATGATTACGGCAATAGGCTGAGTATGGCCTTAGTCATGTAAACACCATAGTCTGCTTATCTTAATCGGAGTAAAGTCATAATCGAAGTAAGCATAAGCTGATTAAAACAGATGAGCCCTAAATGATCAGGTTGTGTAAATGCCTTAATCAGAGTCACAGCACTGTATTTGATCTGTGCATGTGCTATCACGAGCAGCGCAAGTGTCCTTCAGTCTTTTGCGCAAGTAAAGTCAGTCCGGGAAAAACTGAAAGTAAGGTTATGCATCTTAGAAATTGTTTTCACATACAAACGTTATATGTCCGTACTCAGAATCAAATAGGCATCACAAAAATAACATGGTCATTGGTCGCTGTGGTAGAACATTTATTTTGATTGGCGATTTTCTGCATTTATTAAAGTCCCATCAGGTAGCCTGATTTCAGATGTGTCCATGTAAACAGGATTATTAGGGAAAAAAGCATGTAAACGTTTAAATCAAACTATTATATTAATCAGACTATTCACAGTAATCATATTATTATGTGCATGTAACCGTACTCACAGACCATCATAAGGTATTACATTCTCTATGTCACATGATCTGTCTCATCATAATCCAAACAACATGTCAGAGTTTATTGTAGATGTGTTGGACATAGCATTGATCATCTAATATGGTGGACGATTGTAGATTTTGAAAAACAGTCTGTCGGCACCACATGTTCATGACCCTTCATTAGGTGTAATCATGTGCTGCATGTCTTCTCAAATGAGTCTGCAGCTGCCTATCTTATAAAAGAAAGCACATGGCCCTAAGGCANGGGAAAAACTGAAAGTAAGGTTATGCATCTTAGAAATTGTTTTCACATACAAACGTTATATGTCCGTACTCAGAATCAAATAGGCATCACAAAAATAACATGGTCATTGGTCGCTGTGGTAGAACATTTATTTTGATTGGCGATTTTCTGCATTTATTAAAGTCCCATCAGGTAGCCTGATTTCAGATGTGTCCATGTAAACAGGATTATTAGGGAAAAAAGCATGTAAACGTTTAAATCAAACTATTATATTAATCAGACTATTCACAGTAATCATATTATTATGTGCATGTAACCGTACTCACAGACCATCATAAGCTTTTGGAGCTTTTCTAGGGAACACGTGGTAGTTCAACACTCAAAAGTGTGGTCACACACACAAGCACACCGGCACACCCACATTTTATGTGCCTGACTGAGTCGGCATCACACAATTGGGCTGACAGGTTCAGACAGGTTTGTTTACTTTGTTGATCATTTCTAAAAACAGCCTGGCTCCATAACCAGCCTGTTCAGATCTAAGCAACCTTTTTGTTCACAATGCAGAGAAAAATAACAGTTCCCATTCTCTAGGGTTTATAGAAAGAAGTATGGTGTTACAAGACCATCTGAAACATGATGTGGCCTCCTTGTTCTCCTCTACTATACTCAAGTAAGGATGGAATCCCACCAGAGGTTCAGAGAAAAGTCTCCCTCTGGTTCTCACACTCTCTCTTACTCCATCACACATGCTCACTCTCCGTTTCTGCCTCTGCCACTCTTTCGCGCTCTGTCACACACACACATTTACACTGGAGTTAAGTCAAATTCAATTGGGCTAGCAATGAGACAGGAGGGGGAGAGAGGCTACGAAGCCTGGTGCTAGCAATGAGACAGGACGGGGTGAGAAGCAGACAGAGGCTACGAAGCCTGGGCCTAGCAATGAGACAGGAGGGGGAGAGAGGCTACGAAGCCTAGGGCTAGCAATGAGACAGGAGGAGGAGAGAGGCTACAATGAGAGAGGCTACGAAGCCTGGGGCTAGCAATGAGACGAGGTTACGAAGCCTGGGACTAGCATAGAGACAGGAGGGGGAGAGAGGCTACGAAGCCTGGGGATAGCAATGAGACAGGATGTGAAGAGAGACAGAGAGAGGCTACGAAGCCTGGGGCTAGCATAGAGACAGGAGGGGGAGAGAGACAGAGAGAGGATACGAAGCCTGGGGCTAGCATAGAGACAGGAGGGGGATAGAGGCAGCTGCTGTCTGAGGATAAGGCAAACACAGGAGGGGCCCAGACAAAGAGGCCTGCCCAGGCCGACACCTACTGTTTCACCCCACCCTCATAACACTCAGCCACTGAAGTTTACACAGCTGGACAATCTCACACTTCACTCTCCTTATTACCAACTCCGCTGGACTGACTGCCTTGACTGAACGCAAATGAAGATGTTTTACACACTACCTATTGTGGACTAAAACGGTATGAAATGTATTACCTCAAATACACTTCTCATTGTCTTAGCTAGTCTACAATCAAAGCCATACTATACCAACTCCTGCTCAAGCCTCCTAATTAACACGTTCTAACATAGTCACAGAAACTCACAAAGGCCCATTGTCGAAAGACAGAGACATTCTGAAAAAAACATGAACTAAATGAAGCATGAAAAACACCGCTATTGTGACGGTAATGTTTGAGTCAGCATGTGTATCCCTCCGATATATATTTTTTCAATGTGTGTGTGTGTGTGTGTGTGTGTGTGTGTGAGAGAGAGACAGAGAGAGAGCGAGAGAGAGAGAGAGAGAGAGAGAGAGAGAGAGAGAGAGAGAGTACTATGTCTGTGCATGCATACACCTGTGCATCTTAGAGTGCATGTCTACACGTTCTACAAGTTCAGACAGATTCTTCTAGGAGTAATCGTAAGCAAGCCTTCTAAATTAGGCAACATGCCTTGCTTTTTGGACATTAATCATGGGGCCCACCTATGAGGAGCTGCACATTCACAAGGAGCAAGGAGAAATGGAAGGAAAGGACACAAGGAGAGATGGAAAGAAAGGACACAAGGAGCAAGGAGAGATGGAAGGAAAAGACACAAAGAGCAAGGAGAGATGGAAGGAAAGGACACAGAGAGCAAGGAGAGATGGAAGGAAAGGACACAGAGAGCAAGGAGAGATGGAAGGAAAGGACACAGAGAGCAAGGAGAGATGGAAAAAAAGGACACAAGGAGCAAAGAGAGATGGAAAGAAAGGACACAAGGAGAAAGGAAAGATGGAAGGAAAGGACACAAGAAGCAAGGAGAAATGGAAGGAAAGGACACAGAGAACAATGCTGTTTAGGTCAGAGCAGGACAACAGTCTCTCCATCTGGAATACATACACAATGCTTAGCACTTACAAACACCCCTAAACAGACATTTTGCTCCCAGGGATGCAATCTCCAAACTACCTAGAAGTGATAATGAGAAGGAGGGTAAGCTAAGGACAGAACTCCTTCAGCCCAGTCCAGCCAGCCGAGAACAGAGCATCCGTAGTCCTATGAACCAAGCACACCCTCCTCAGACATGCAAGGCGATGACAGAGCCTGATCCATCAACGTCAGCACAGAACATTCCCAGCCCGACAAGTCAAGCAGACAGAAACCCTATTGCCCTGAGCTTCCCCGGCCCGTCAACGAGCTGTATACCTTCTCCTCCACCCCACAATGGACCTTGTAGAGTCTAATCAATAATCCAAACTCCCGCCTACCTCAGACACACTGTCGAGAGTGAACCTGTATGTCAGCATTTCATTGTACTGTGTACCATGTGTATCCTGTGCATACGACAAATAAACTGGACAACAAAGACAAGAGATCCCTCTTCAGCCTGTACTGCATGTGAAAGCTGTCTGTCAGTAGAGTACAGGCCAGGAGCACAGAGCACACCTATCTATCCACCTGCCACGCCGAGGCCAGGATAACAGAGCACACCTATCTATCCACCTGCCACGCCGAGGCCAGGATAACAGAGCACACCTATCTATCCACCTGCCACGCCGAGGCCAGGATAACAGAGTACACCTATCTATCCACCTGGCACGCCGAGGCCAGGATAACAGAGCACACCTATCTATCCACCTGCCACGCCGAGGCCAGGATAACAGAGCACACCTATCTATCTGCCACGCTGAGGCCA
>QNTS01002326.1:147729-177434 GCA_003317085.1 Hucho hucho | reverse complement strand
CACTGCAGGATTTGAGTCCCTGGCGGCGTAGTGTGTTACTGATGGTAGGCTTTGTTACTTTGGTCCCAGCTCTCTGCAGGTCATTCACTAGGTCCCCCCGTGTGGTTCTGGGATTTTTGCTCACCGTTCTTGTGATCATTTTGACCCCACGGGGTGAGATCTTGCGTGGAGCCCCAGATCGAGGAAGATTATCAGTGGTCTTGTATGTCTTCCATTTCCTAATAATTGCTCCCACAGTTGATTTCTTCAAACCAAGCTGCTTACCTATTGCAGATTCAGTCTTCCCAACCTGGTGCAGGTCTACAATTTTGTTTCTGGTGTCCTTTGACAGCTCTTTGGTCTTGGCCATAGTGGAGTTTGGAGTGTGACTGTTTGAGGTTGTGGACAGCTGTCTTTTATACTGATAACAAGTTCAAACAGGTGCCATTAATACAGGTAACGAGTGGAGGACAGAGGAGCCTCTTAAAGAAGAAGTTACAGGTCTGTGAGAGCCAGAAATCTTGCTTGTTTGTATGTGACCAAATACTTATTTTCCACCATAATTTGCAAATAAATTCATAAAAAATCCTACAATGTGATTTTCTGGATTTTTTTTCCTCATTTTGTCTGTCATAGTTGAAGTGTACCTATGATGAAAATTACAGGCCTCTCTCATCTTTTTAAGTGAGAGAACTTGCACAATTGGTGGCTGACTAAATACCTTTTTGCCCCACTGTAGATATTGCACTGTAGTCACTAGAGACAACCCATTTCCATGAAGGACATGGACATTATCTTAGAAAGAATATTGTCCCCAGGCTTGAATTGCTTGGAACTGATGCTCTCTTGAAAATAAGTAGGCATGTGTGGTGTTATGTTATTTAAATGCTGATCATTGCTCCTCATATTTCTACCAAGTTCCCCAGCTATCTGTGTAATTCAAGTGTGTTATTTTCCTTTAGTTTGTGGTGCATGTATTTGAGGCGCACACTCTTGAGGCACTCTTCTTCTTCTTCTTCTGTCGGGTTTAACTTGCCTGGCTACCCACAGTCCTTGCTCTGGCCAAATGCTACACTATGCCCACGGACATTCGTTTCTTCTCCACAATGAGTCTTAATATGAGTACATCCCCAAGAATTTCTAGAATGCAAACACATTCTAACGGTTCTGATTGGTCTCAGAAACCGATGGTTTGGGCCAGAGTCAGAACACACATGGATAAAGCAATGTTTAGAAAATTTGTCATTGGCTTTGATACTCAGGTTAGAGATGATCCAATTGCTGATGACTCTGTTTTGTACAACACCCCTCATTTTGACATCACCACAAACAACTTCAACGATGGCTTCAACGAAGTATGTAGTGAAAGAATTCAGTTTGAGCAGCGGAAGAATTCAGTTTGAGTCGTCAGGCAAGGGTTTAACGGGTGTTGGCATCCAATGTTTATGGTGAATTACCAACACCAACTGTAGGGGTGTAAAAAAAGGAAGCTCCATACTGTGATGGGGGGCTAATTCACATACACTAAAACAGTAGTTATCATAGAATTCCAGTCATTGGGCTAATGCTAATTAGCATTGGCTCGCAAAACTAAGTCTAACTTTATTCATACTGGATGCCGAGACATACAGCAAATTGGATCCATTAGTTCATCTGACTCTGGGGGAAGTAGATAAAGGGCTTCATTGCCAAAATCCTGAAGTATCCTTTTAATGTATTCACCCAGAATATGAAGAATACAGTGTATTGGTCTTGTGGATTTGTCCATTATTATTGAGATGCTTTCTTTTTTTTTGACCAGACTGTGCCTCCATTCTTTACAATAAGCCGTTTTACAGGCTTCTAACCAACTGTGCTATTTTTTTAGTTTTTTCGCGTTGTTTATAACTTATTTTGTACATAATATTGCTGCTACCGTGTCTTCTGACCAGAAATTACTTCTGGACATCAGTAAAGCGATTACCCACCTCAAACTGGACAAAGATTTTTCTTTAACAAGTCCGACGTGAAGGATATACTGCTTTCTCTGGAACGGGCCCAAATCCCTGTCATTTATGTGAAGAAAAGACGGAGAAAAAGGGGGCAGAGGTTGGGTTTTCTTCTGAGAATTCGTAGACAAGTGAATAAACCCCCACTGCCATCTGTTCTATTGGCCAACGTGCAATCATTGGAAAACAAAATGGATTATATAACCTGTAATATCTTATGTTTCACCGAGTCGTGGCTGAATGACTACACGGATAATATAGAGCTGGCGGGATTTTCCATGCATTGGCAGGACAAAGAAGCAACGTCTGGTAAGACAAGGGGTGGGGCTGTGTGTCTATTTGTCAATAACAGCTGGTGTGCAATGTATAACATTAAAGAAGTCTCGAGGTATTGCTCGCCTGAGGTAGAGTACCTTATGATAATCTATAGACCACACTATCTACCAACAGAGTTCTCATCTTTATTCCTCGCAGCTGTCTATTTACCACCACAATCCAATGGTGGCATTAAGACCGCACTCAACCAGCTGTATAAGGCCATAAGCAAACAAGAAAATGCTCATCCAGAAGCGGTGTTCCTAGTGGCCGGGGACTTTACTGCAGGCAAACTTAAATCAGTTTTACCTAATTTCTACCAGCATGTCACATGTACAACCAGAGGGAAAAAAAACTCTATACCACTTTTACTCCACACAGAGAGATGCATACAAAGCTCACCCTCACCCTCTATTTGGCAAATCTGACCATAATTCTATCCTCCTGATTCCTGCTTACAAGCAAAAACTAAAGCAGGAAGTGCCAGTGACTCGCTCAATACGGAATTGGTCAGATGACGTCGATGCTACACTACAGGACTGTTTTCCTAGCACAGACAGGAATAATCTCTGAGATTCATCCAATGGCATTGAGGAGTATACCACCTCAGTCATCGGCGTCATCAATAAGTTCATCGACGACGTCGTCCCTACGGTAACCGTATGTACATATCCCAACCAGAAGCCATGGATTACAGGCAACATCCGCATTGAGCTAAAGACTAAAGCTGCCGCTTTCAAGGAGTGTACACTAATCCGGACACTTGTAAGAAATCCCGCTATGCACTTAGACGAACCATCAAACAAGCAAAGCGTCAATACGGGATTAAGATTGAATCCTACGACACCGGCTCTGACGCTTGTCGGATGTGGCAGGGCTTGAAAACTATTATGGACTACAAAAGGTAACCCAGCTGTGAGCAGCCCAGTGATGCGAGCCTATCAAACGAGCTAAATGCCTTTTATGCTCGCTTCGAAGCAAGCAACACTGAAGCATGCATGAGAGCACCAGCTGTTCTCAGTAGCCGATGTGAGCAAGACCTTTAAACAGGTCAATATTCACAAAGCCGCGGGGCCAGAAGGATTACCAGGATGTACTCAAAGCATGCGTGGACCAACTGGCAAGTGTCTTCACTGACATTTTCATCCTCTCGTTGATCGATTCTGTAATACCTACATGTTTCAAGCAGACCACCATAGTCCCTGTGGCCAAAGAAGCGAAGGTTACCTTCCTAAATGATTACCGACCTGTAGCACTCACGTCGGTAGCCATGAAGTGCTTTGAAAGGCTGGTCATGGCTGACATCAACAGCATCATCCCAGATACCCTAGACTCACTCCAATTCATATACCACCCCAACAGATCCACAGATGACGCAAACTCAATCGCACTCCATACTGCCCTTTCCCACCTGGACAAAAGGAACACCTATGTGAGAATGCTGGTCATTGACTA
This sequence comes from Hucho hucho, assembly GCA_003317085.1. Classification (NCBI taxonomy): domain Eukaryota; kingdom Metazoa; phylum Chordata; class Actinopteri; order Salmoniformes; family Salmonidae; genus Hucho; species Hucho hucho. Next base: position 173,697 of record QNTS01002326.1, on the reverse strand, counting down.
CAACTCAGAGTTCAGCAATATAGTGCCCATCAAGCTCATCACTAAGCTAAGGACCCTGGGGACTAAACATCTCCCTCTGCAACTGGATCCTGGACATCCTGATGGGCCGCCCCCAGGTGGTATGGGTAGGCAACAACACCTCCACCACGCTGATCCTCAACACGGGGGCCCCTCAGGGGTGCGTGCTTAGTCCCCACCTGTACTCCCTATTCACCCACGACTGCGTGGCCAAACTCCATCATTAAGTTTGCTGATGACACATCAGTGGTAGGCCTGATCACCAACAATGATGAGACAGCCTATAGGGAGGAGGACAGAGACCTGGCAGTGTGGTGCCAGGACAACAACCTCTCCCTCAATTTGAGCAAGACAAAGGAGCTGATCGTGGACTGACAGGAAAAGGCTGGCCAAACAGGCCGCCATTAACTTTTACATGGCTGTAGTGAAGTTGAGAGTTTTAAGTTCCTTGGTGTACACATCACCAACAAACTATAATGGTCCAAACACATGAAGAATACACGACAACACCTTTTCCCCCTCTGGAGACTGACAAGATTTGGCATGGGTCCCCAGATCCTCAAAAAGTTCTACAACTGCACCATCGAGAGCATCCTGACCGGTTGCATCACCGCCTATTATGGCAACTGCTCAGCATCAGACCGTAAGGCGCTACAGAGGGTAGTGCGTACGGGCCAGCACATCACTGGTTCCTGCCATCCAGGACCTATATACTAGGCGGTGTCAGAGGAAAGCCCAGAAAATTGTCAAAGACTCCAGTCACCTAAGTCATAGACTGTTCTCTCACCTACCGCACAGCAAGCGGTACCAGAGCGCCAAGTCTAGGACCAAAAGGCTCCTTAACAACCTCTTAAGGATCCGCCCCTTTTTTTTCAATTTTTGCCTAAATGAAATACCCAAATCTAACTGCCTGTAGCTCAGGAACTGAAGCAAGGATATGCATATTCTTCATACCATTTGAAATGAAACACTTTGAAGTTTGTGGAAATGTGAAATGAATGTAGGAGAATATAACACAGATCTGGTAAAAGATAATAGTACCACCATCTTTGAAATGCAAGAGAAAGGCCGTAATGTATTATTCCAGCCCAGGCGCAATTTAGGTTTTGTGTAGGCAGTGTATGTGCAAAGTTGTAGACTTTTTTAATATATATTTTTATTTAACTAGGCAAGTCAGTTAAGAACAAATTATTTTTTACAATGGCGGCCTAGGAACAGTAGGTTAAAACTTGTTCAAGGGCAGAACGACAGATTTTTATCTTGTCAGCTCGGCGATTCGAACTAGCAACATTTCGGTTGCTGGCCCAATTTTATATCTGTTCAAAATGTTCTATCAAGACTGCCCAAATGTGCCTAGTTGGTTTATTAATACATTTTCAAGTTCATAATTGTGCACTCTCCTCAAACAATAGCATGGTATTCTTTCACTGTAATAGCTACTGTAAATTGGACAGTGCAGTTAGATTAACAAGAATTTAAGCTTTCTGCCCATATCTGATATGTCTCTGTCCTGGAAAAAGTTAATGTTACTTACAACCTCATGCTAATCAAATTAGCCTACGTTAGCTTAACTGTCCCGTGGGGGTTAACAGCTTCTACCCCCAAACTATAAGACTGCTGAACAATTAATCAAATGGCCACCCGGACTATTTACATTGACTCCCCCTTCCATTTGTTTTTTACACTACTGCTACTCACTGTTTATTATCTATGCATTATCACTTCACCCCTACCTACATATACAAATTACCTCAACTAACCTGTACCCCTGCACATTGACTTGGTAACGGTACCTCCTGTGTATATGTAACGTCCAGGCCTGAGTGTTCAGGTTGGAGGGTTTAGTGTTGTTTTGGTGTAGGGTTTCTTCTGTTCTAGGGTGTTTATTTCTATGTTGGGGTAATGGTTCCCAATTAGAGGCAGCTGAGTCTCGTTACCTCTAATTGGGAACCATATATATGTTTGGGGTTTTTGCACCTAAGTTTGTGGGTTATTGCTTATTGTTATGTTTATCGTGTTTAGGTTCATGCCATCGTGTTTAGGTTCATGCCATCGTGTTTAGGTTCATGCCATCGTGTTTAGGTTTATGTCACAGTGTCTAGTTTAGGATTTAGCGTTTGTTTCCACGTCATGTTCATCGTTCCCTGTTTTGTTCACTCAAGTCACGTTCGTCAATAAATATGTATTCTGGATACTTCGCTGCGCATTGGTCTGTCACGATTATCTCTTGGGACAGACCAATGCGCAGCGAAGTATCCAGAATACATATTTATTGACGAACGTGACTTGAGTGAACAAAACAGGGAACGATGAACATGACGTGGAAACAAACGCTAAATCTTAAACTAGACACTGTGACATAAACCTAAACACGATGGCATGACCCTAAACACGATAAACATAACAATAAGCAATAACCCACAAACTTAGGTGCAAAACCCCAAACATATATATGGTTCCCAATTAGAGGTAACGAGACTCAGCTGAACACTCAGGCCTGGACGTTACAGTATAGCCTCGTTATTATTGTGTTACTTTAGTTTTTTGGGAAAATATTTTCTTAACTCTTTCTTGAACTGCACTGTTTGTTAAGGGCTTGTAAGTTAGCATTTCACGGTAAGGTCTACATCTGTTTATTTCGGCGCATGTGACTAATAAAGTTTGTTGTATGTTCATGAATGGTGCATTTTGGCTTGTCAACTTTTTTGAGAGGGATGTTATCGCTTGCAAAAGCCATATCCTCAGCATTTATGTTGTTACATGTGCAATATTTCTATAGCGAATGAAAATGGCTACTTTGCCTGAAAATATAATACATTTTCTTAGATAAAATGCTTGATAAGTTAAATATTTATGTTGATAATGTCCTTAGATAGGAAAATAATTTGGTGCATTAGGCTAAAGCATAGGCTTCTGATGAGAGTAATTGTCTGCAAATAATTCATTTGAAGTAAATCCACATAATTTGGACTAATTGGATAATTACGTTAGATGATCATGGTGTGAGAAATTGCTTTATCGGCCTTTTGAGGTCAGATGATCAAAATGCAGGGTAAGAAAACCCAGCCAAAACGCCTGGCCTGGCTTAGACTATGACTCTTTAGTTTGATTCGACATTAAGAGTTGGTTTGGTAATGGTTAGAAATTAAATGTTAAGTATATCTCTCACTAAATGCAACGGCGAACTAACACAGGTGGTCCCGTGTAGCTCAGGTTGGTAGAGCATGGTTCTTGCAATGCCAGGGTTGTGGGTTTGATTCCCATGGGTGACCAGTATGAAAATGTATATACTCACAACTGTATTTATTATGGATCCCCAAAAGTTCCTTTTAAGGCAGCAGCTACTCTTCCTGCGGTCCAACAGAAATAAGGTAGTTATACAATTTTAAAAACATTACAATACATTAATTACAGAATTCACAACACACTAAGTGTGTGCCCTCAGGCCCATACTCCACTACCACATATCTACAATGCAAAATCCATGTGTACGTGTGTGTATAGTGCATGTGTCTGTGCCAATGTTTGTGTTACTTCACAGTCCCCGCTGTTCCATAAGCTGTATTTTTACCTGCTTTTTAAATCTGATTCTACTGCTTGCATCAGTTACCTGATGTGGAATAGAGTTCCATGTAGTCATGGCTCTATGTAGTTCTGTGCACCTCCCATAGTCTGTTCTGGACTTGGAGACAACAAAGAGACCTCTGGTGGCATGTCTTGTGGGGTATATATGGGTGTCCGAGCTGTGTGCCAGTAGTTTAAACAGACAGCTCAGTACCTTCAGCTTGTCACCACCTCTTACAAAAACAAGTAATGAGGAAGTCAATCTCTCTTCCACTTTGAGCCATGAGCGATTGACATGCATGTCATTAATGTTAGCTCTCTGTGTACTTTTAAGGGCCAGCAGTGCTGCCCTGTTCTGAGCCAACTGCAATTTTCCCAAGTCCCTCTTTGTGGCACCTGACCACACGACTGAACAGTAGTCCAGGTGCGACAAAACCAGGGCCTATAGGACCTGCCTAGTTGATAATGTTGTTAAGAGCAGCGCTTTATTAGAGACAGACTTCTCCCCATCTTAGATACTATATCAATATGTTTTGACCATGACATTTTACAGCTTATGGAACAGCTTTTAGTTTTGGAAACATTTAGGACTAACTTATGCCTTGCTACCCATTCCGAAACTAACTGCAGCTCTTTGTAAGTGTTGCAGTCATTTCAGTCGCTGTAGTAGCTGACGTGTATAGTGTTGAGTCATCCGCATAGATAGACACACTGGCCTTACTCAAAGCCAGTGGCATGTCGTTAGTAAAGATTTAAAAAGCAAGGGGCCTAAACAGCTACCCTGGGGAATCCCTGCTTTTACCTGGATTATGTTTGAGAGGCTTCCATTAAAGAACACCCTCTGTGTTCTGTTAGACAAGTAACTATTTATCCACATTATAGCAGGGGGTGTAAAGCCATAACACAAGTTTTTCCAGCAGCATACTATGATAGATAATGACAAAAGCTGCACTGAAGTCTAACAAGACAGCCCCCACAATCATTGTATCATCAATTTCTATCAGCCAATCATCATTGATTTGTGTAAGCGCCATGCTTGTTGAGTGTCCATCCATATATTTGTGCTGAAAGTCTGTTGTCAATTTGTTTACTGTGAAATTGCATTGTATCTGGTCAAACACGAATTTTCCAGAAGTATGCTAAGGGTTGGTAACAGGCTTTTTTCCTCTAAATTTCATTGAAGGTGCCTCAAAGCTTTTTACTACCATTCTTTATATAATTTATCTTTGTTTCATAGTATAGTTTTTTATTTTTTTATTTACCGTAGTCACATTATTTCTTAATTTGCAGTGCGTTTGACAATCAGTTGGGCTGCCAGACTTATTTGCCATACATTTTGCCTCATCCCTCTCAGCCATACAATTTTTCAATTCCTCATCAATGCAAGGGGATTTAACAGTTTTTACAGTCATTTTCTTAATGGGTGCTTGCTTATTAGTAACTGGAGTAAGTAGTTTCATAAATGTGTCAATGCAGCGTCTGGTTGCTCCTCAGTACACACCACAGACCAGGAAATATAATTTTATATCGTCAACGTATGAATCACTACAAAACTTATTATAGGACCTCTTATACACTATATTAGGCCCAGCCTTTGGAACTTTGGTTTTCCTAGATATGGCTTTTATATTGTGATCACTACATCCTATGGATTTAGATACTGCTTTAAAGCAAATTTCTGCAGCATTAGTAAAGATGTGATCAATACATGTTGATTATTTAATTCCTGTGCTCTTTGTAAATACCCTGGTAGGTTGACTAACAACCTGAATCAGGTTGCAGGCACTGGTTACAGTTTGAATATTTTTTCTGAGTGGGCAGCTTGATGAGAGCCAGTCAATATTTAAATCACCCAGAAAATATAATTTTCTGTTGATATCACATACATTATCAAGCATTTCACACATGTTATCCAGATACTGACTGTTAGCACTTGGTGGTCTATAGCAGCTTCCCACAAGAATGGGCTTTAGGTGAGGCAGATGAACCTGTAGCCATATTACTTCAACAGTATTTAACATTAGATCTTCTCTAAACTTTACAGGAATGTGGTTCTTTATGAAGACTGATCTTTATATAGACCGTTGGCACTTGTCTTTTCGGAAAATGTTATAACCATGTANCAGTCAATATTTAAATCACCCAGAAAATATACTTCTCTGTTGATATCACATACATTATCAAGCATTTCACACATGTTATCCAGATACTGACTGTTAGCACTTGGTGGTCTATAGCAGCTTCCCACAAGAATGGGCTTTAGGTGAGGCAGATGAACCTGTAGCCATATTACTTCAACAGTATTTAACATTAGATCTTCTCTAAACTTTACAGGAATGTGGTTCTTTATGAAGACTGATCTTTATATAGACCGTTGGCACTTGTCTTTTCGGAAAATGTTATAACCATGTAATACTACCACTGTATCATCAAAGGTATTATCTAAGTGAGTTTCAGAGATTGTCAGAATATGAATGTCATCTGTTATAAGCAAGTTATTGACTCTATGAACCTTGTTTCTCAGTCTGCTCTTGTCAATATGGGCTATTTTTTTGCACTTTTCTGGGTTGCTTGGTTGTTTTTAATGCTTCACTGGGAAGCTTATCAGAAGTAGACTTGATAGTGCAGGATGAGCTGCACAAAGTGGTCTTCCTACTAGGGCACACCTCAATGCTAACAGTTTAACTCTAGTTCATAGGCTCATGATTACAGCATCCAATAGCTGTAGGATTAACAACGGTATTCAGGGCAAGTTCCTTTGGATAAGAGCTAAAGATAATAGATGAACTACGAGTTTTGACTTTAGTCAGGAATTAGGTAGGGAATTAATTTGATCAAAATTATGTTGTTGAGTGTGTATTATAAAACGTCTTCGTTCACAGTTCCCCTTTGGTCAGTTTTCCATTGCCACCACCCATTCCATTTTTCAACTGTCCCTAAACGAGTCTCTGTTTGTCCTTACTAGTTGACAGCTCCGCCAGGTGAGAAGAAACCAGCAGGCTAAACCTAAGGGACAGGAGCGTGTGTGTGGTTTAGTTTTACTATCCTTGTGGGGACCAGAAAAGTGGAAAAATGATTTTTTTTAGGCTTAGGGGTTAGGTTGAAGGTTAGGGTTACTGTCACGTCCTGGCCATGGAGTGCCCTCTGGGTTCTCTATGGTGATTTAAGTCAGGACGTGACTAGGGGGGGGTTTGTTCTGTTTGTTGTATTTCTAGGTTGGTTTTGTGTATGGTTCCCAATTAGAGGCAGCTGATTGTCGTTACCTTTAATTGGGGATCATACTTAGTGTAGTCCTTTTCCCACCTGTGTTTGTGGCTTATTATATTTTGGTTAGTGTGTGTGAGCACTACGTTTGGTCCGATCTGTTAGTTTTTTGTTGTTTTTTATGTTCCATTGAATAAAAAAATGTGGAACTCAATGCACGCTGCGCCTTGGTCCATTTCTGAAAACGATCGTGACAGTTACATTTAGGGTTATTGGTTAGGGATTAGGGTTAGGAGTTAGGGTTGGGCTTAGTTTTAAGATTTTGGGGTTAAGGTTAGTTTAGGGTTAGGGGTAGGGTTGCACATTTTGGGGAATATTCAGAGGTGGAAACTTTCCGTGGGAATTAACAGGAGTATATGGGAATTAACGGAAATATATGCAAATTAATATTAATACCATTTAAATTTGGATATTTTTTAGCATTGGATATATTTACCAAATCATATGGAGATAGAAGCATAATCCTTTTACCTTATCATAAGTAGACATAATTGCAAATGATTAAATCCTTCCAATAGAAATAAAAAAATAATAATTTAGTAACGAATTGAACTTTAATTAAATGAGTTGACTCTTCACATGGGATGATTTCACTGAACAACAAAATAAAGGAAATATTGAATGATCCCCAATGATCCATTGCATCTCCCAAAAACATTTTCAACCTACATCTGTAAAATGATTGTCTTCCTCTCAGGCTTCCTTGTCTTCTCCCTTGACCTCAATGTTCACCTCTTGAACATCAGACTCTGAGGCCTCATCTTCACTGTCACTTTCCAACGTTGTTGAGGATGGCTCGTTGTCAGGCTCAAAAGCCAAACATTTTCCTGGATGGCCACCAATTTTTCAACCCTTGTATTGGTCAGCCTGTTGCGTGCTTTGGTGTGTGTGTTCCCAAACAAGGACCAGTTGCGCTCTGATGCGGCTCATATTGGTGGGATTTGGAGGATGATGGAGGCAACAGGGGAAAGAGCCTCAGATCCACAAAGTCCCTTCCACCAGGTGGCTGAAGAGATATGTTGGCACGAGTGCCATATTGCATCTCCATCCCAAAGCCCTTGCTTGGAAGTGTACTTCGCCAGACTGCCAAGAACCTTGCCCTCATCCAGGCCAAGGTGGCAAGGCACGGTAGTGATGACCCCATAGGCCTTGTTGATCTCTGCCCCAGACAGATGCTCTTGCCAGCATACTTGGGGAACAACATGTACGCTGCAGCGTGTACAGTGGCTTGCGAAATTATTCACCCCCTTTGGCATTTTTCCTATTTTCTTGCCTTACAACCTGGAATTAAAATACATTTTTGGGGGGTTTGTATCATTTGATTTACAGAACATGCCTACCACTTTTAATTTTTTATTGTGAAACAAACAAGAAATAAGACGACAAAACAGAACTTGAGCGTGCATAATTATTCACCCCCCAAAGTCAATACTTTGTAGAGCCACCTTTAGCAGCACCTTTACAGCTGCAAGTCTCTTGGGATATGCCTCTATAAGCTTGGCACATCTAGCCACTGGGATTTTCGCCCATTCTTCAAGGAATAACTGCTCTAGCTCCTTCAAGTTGGATGGGTTCCACTGGTGTACAGCAATCTTTAAGTCATACCACAGATTCTCAATTGGATTGAGGTCTGGGCTTTGACTAGACCATTCCAAGACATTTAAATGCTTCCCCTTAAACTACTCAAGTGTTGCTTTAGTAGTATGCTTAGTGTCATTGTCCTGCTGGAAGGTGAACATCCGTCCCAGTCTCAAATCTCTGGAAGAATGAAACAGGTTTCCCTCAAGAATTTCCTTTTATTTAGCGCCATTCACCATTCCTTTGAGTCTGACCAGTTTCTCAGTCCCTGCCGATGAAAATGGGATGGGGTTCTCGGGGTGATGAGAGGTGTTGGGTTTGCGCCAGACATAGCGTTTTCCTTGATGCCAAAAAGCTCAATTTTAGTCTCATCTGACCAGAGTACCTTCTTCCATATGTTTGGGGAGTCTCCCACATGCCTTTTGGCGAACACCAAACATGTTTGCTTATTTTTTCTTTAGTCAATGGCTTTTTTTCTGGCCACTCTTCCGTAAAGCCCAGCTCTGTGGAGTGTACGGCTTAAAGTGGTCCTATGGACAGATACTCCAATCTCCGCTGTGGAGCTTCGTTGCCTCTCTGATTAATGCCCTCCTTGCCTGGTCTGTGAGTTTTGGTGGGCGGACTTCTCTTGGCAGGTTTGTTGTGGTGCCATATTCTTTCCATTTTTAATAATGGATTTAATGGTGCTCCGTGGGATGTTCAAAGTTTCTGATATTTCTTTATAACCCAACCCTGATCTGTACTTCTCCACAAATTTGTCCCTGACCTGTTTGTAGAGCTCTTTGGTCTTCATGGTTTTGCTTGCTTGGTGGTGCCCCTTGCTTAGTGGTGTTGCAGACTCTGGAGCCTTTCAGAACAGGTTTCTTTCTACTGAGATCATGTGACAGATCATGTGACACTTAGATTGCACACAGGTGTACTTTATTTAACTAATTATGTGACTTCTGAAGGTAATTGGTTGCACTAGATCTTGTTTAGGGGCTTCATAGCAAAGGGGGTGAATACACGCTATACACGAATACATGCAAGCACCACTGTTCCGTTTTTTAATTTTTTGAATTTTTTTAAAGTAATTTTTTCATTTCACTTCACCAATTTGGACTATTTTGTTAATGTCCATTACATGAAATCCAAATAAAAATCCATTTAAATTACAGGTTGTAATGCAACAAAATAGGAAAAACGCCAAGGGGGTGAATTCTTTTGCAAGGCACTGTATGGGCTTCAGGCAGAAGTCTTCATGCTTTTTGAAGTATTTCAGAACTGCAGTTTCCTCTGCTTGGAGCAAAAGTGAAGTGGGCAGGGCAGTACGGATTTCTTCACTTACATCTGCAAGCAGAGTCTGAACATCAGACATGATAGCATTGTCTCCATCAATCCATGGCTACTGCTATAGGTTTCACCGCCTGGTATAGAGGTCCTGGATGGCAGGAAGCTTGTCTCCAGTGATGTACTGGGCCGTACGCACTACCCTCTGTAGTGCCTTGCAGTTGGAGGCCGAGCAGTTGCCATACCAGGCAGTGATGCAGCCAGTCAGGATGCTTTCGATGGTGCAGCTGTAGAACTTTTTGAGGATCTGAGGATCCATGCCAAATATTTTTAGTCTCTTGAGGCATTGTCATGCCCTCTTCATGACTGTCTCGGTGTGTTTGGACCATGATAGTTTGTTGGTGATGTGGACACCAAGGAACTTGAAGCTCTCAATTTGCTCCACCTCTGCCCTGTCGATGAGAATGGGAGCGTGCTCGGTCCTCCTTTTCCTGTAGTCCACAATCATCTCCTTAGTCTTGGTTACGTTGAGAGAGAGGTTGTTATCCTGGCACCACATGGCCAGGTCTCTGACCTCCTCCCTGTAGGCTGCCTTGTCGTTGTCGGTGATCAGGCCTACCACTGTTGTGTTGTCTGCAAACTTAATGATGGTGTTGGAGTCATGCCTGGCCATGCAGTCGTGGGTGAACAGGGAGTACAAGAGGGGACTGAGCACGCACCCCTTTCCCAATACGGTCTGCATTCTCTATGATTTGCTTGACCTTCACTTGAAATATGTTGAACTCTGCATCCAGAAAATGAGTAGATTAAGCATGTCTGGTTGGAAGGGTGTATGCTGGATGAAGAACATTCAGAAATCTCCTCCAATACACATTGCCTGTGAGCATCAGAGATGAACCAGTTGCATACACAGCTCGAGCAAGACATTCATCAACATTTCTCTGACTACGTTCCTCCATTGAGTCAAAAAACTTCTGATTCCAGGAGGACCATGAGCTGCTGCTATCGAAAAGGTGTCTGATTCATCATATTCACCTCGAATAGAGTGACTTTTGTCAGAGGTTGATGGTTGTGAGCGCTGAGGGAACTTTATGCACTTGGCCAGATTATTCTGCATCTTTGTTGCATTCTTCACATATGATTTGGCACAGTATTTGAAAATGTACACAGCTTTTCCTTCTACATCAACTGCAGTGAAATGTATCCACACATCAGATAGTGCCTGTGGCATTTTCCTGTAAAGATTTGAAAAAAATGAGCAAAAAAAACAACATACAATTCCATGTACAGATAAATAGTTAAGCAGTTTAATCTAACTCCTTTGTAAGATAAATGTTTTAAAATGAAACTTGTACAGTTGAAGTCGGAAGTTTACATACACTTAGGTTGGAGTCATTAAAACTAGTTTTTCAACCACTCCACACATTTCTTGTTAACAAAATATCGTTTTGGCAAGTCGGTTAGGACATCTACTTTGTGCATGACACAAGTCATCTTTCCAACAATTGTTTACAGACAGATTATTTCACTTATAACTCACTGTATCACAATTCCAGTGGGTCAGAGGTTTACATACTGTGCCTTTAAACAGCTTGGTAAATTCCAGAAAATTATGTCATGGCTTTAGAAGCTTCTGATAGGCTAATTTACATCATTTGAGTCAATTGGAGGTGTACTTGTGAATGTATTTTAAGGCCTACCTTCAAAGTCAGTGCCTCTTTGCTTGACATCATGGGAAAATCTAAAAGATTCAGCAAAGACCTCAGAAAAAAAATTGTAGACCTCCACAAGTCTGGTTCATCCTTGGGAGCAATTTCCAAACGCCTGAAGGTACGACATTATTCTGTACAAACAATAGTACACAAGTATAAACACCATGGGACAACACAGCCGTCATACCGCTCAGGAAGGAGACGCGTTCTGTCTCCTAGAGATTAACGTACGTTGGTGCGAAAAGTGCAAATAAATCCCAGAACAACAGCAAGGGACCTTGTGAAGATGCTGGAGGAAACGTGTACAAAACAATCTATATCCACAATAAAATGAGTCCTATATCAACATAACCTGAAAGGCCGCTCAGCAAGGAAGAAGCCAATACTCCAAAATCGCCATGAAAAGCCAGACTACGGTTTGCAACTGCACATGGGGACAAAGATCGTACTTTTTGGAGAAATGTCCTCTGGTCTGATGAAACAAAAATAGAACGGTTTGGCCATAATGACCATCGTTATGTTTGGAGGAAAAGGGGAGGCTTGCAAGCCGAAAAACACCATCCCAACCGTGAAGCACAGGGGTGGCAGCATCATGTTATGGGGGTGCTTTGCTGCAGGAGGGACTGGTGCACTTCACAAAATAGATGGCATCATGAGGTAGGAAAACTATGTGGATATATTGAAGCAACATCTCAAGACATCAGTCAGGAAGTTAAATCTTGGTCACAAATGGGTCTTCCAAATGGACAATGACCCCAAGCATACTTCCAAAGATGTGGCAAAATGGCTTGAGGAAGGCACAGTGATGCCGAAACGTTGGTAAATACCCATTAAACTGTTGGGAGAGTATACAGTGAGGGAAAAAAGTATTTGATCCCCTGCTTATTTTGTACGTTTGCCCACTGACAAAGAAATGATCAGTCTATAATTTTAATGGTAGGTTTATTTGAACAGTGAGAGACAGAATAACAACAAAAAAATCCAGAAAAACGCATGTGAAAAATGTTATAAATTGATTTGCATTTTAATGAGGGAAATAAGTATTTGACCCCCTCTCAATCAGAAAGATATCTGGCTCCCAGGTGTCTTTTATACAGGTAACGAGCTGAGATTAGGAGCACACTCTTAAAGGGACCAAAGAGCTCTCCAAGGATGTCAGGGACAAGATTGTAGACCNACAACAGTTGGTGCGATTATTAACAAATGGAAGAAACACAAAAGAACTGTCAATCTCCCTCGGCCTGGGGCTCCATGCAAGATCTCCCCTCGTGGAGTTGCAATGATTATGAGAACGGTGAGGAAATCAGCCCAGAACTACACGGGAGGATCTTGTCAATGATCTCAAGGCAGCTGGGACCATAGTCACCAAGAAAACAATTGGTAACACACTACGCCGTGAAGGACTGAAATCCTGCAGCGCCCGCAAGGTCCCCCTGCACAAGAAAGCACATATACATGCCCGTCTGAAGTTTGCCAATGAACATCTGAATGATTCAGAGGACAACTGGGTGAAAGTGTTGTGCTCAGATGAGACCAGAATGGAGCTCTTTGACATCAACTCAACTCGACGTGTTTGGAGGAGGAGGAATGCTGCCTATGACCCCAAGAACACCATCCCCACCGTCAAACATGGAGGTGGAAACATTATGCTTAGGGGACAGGACAACTTCACCGCATCAAAGGGACGATGGACGGGGTCATGTATCGTCAAATCTTGGGTGAGAACCTCCTTCCCTCAGCCAGGCCATTGAAAATGGGTTGTGGATGGGTATTCCAGCATGACAATGACCCAAAACACACAGCCAAGGCAACAAAGGAGTGGCTCAAGAAGCACATTAAGGTCCTGGAGTGGCCTAGCCAGTCTCCAGACCTTAATCCCATAGAAAATCTGTGGAGGGAGCTGAAGGTTCGAGTTGCCAAACGTCAGCCTCGAAACCTTAAATGACTTGGAGAAGATCTGCAAAGAGGAGTGGGACAAAATCCCTCCTGAGATGTGTGCAAACCTGGTGGCCAACTACAAGAAACGTCTGACCTCTGTGATTGCCAACAAGGGTTTTTCCACCAAGTACTAAGTCATGTTTTTCAGAGGGGTCAAATACTTATTTCCCTCATTAAAATGCAAATCAATTTATAACATTTTTCACATGCGTTTTACTGGATTATTTTGTTGTTATTCTGTCTCTCACTGTTCAAATAAACCTACCATTAAAATTATAGACTGATCATTTCTTTGTCAGTGGGCAAATGTACAAAATCAGCAGGGGATCAAATACTTTTTTCCCTCACTGTATATGTAGTGTGCGACTTTCTTTATTTTGATAGTGCAAAATGGCTTAAGGACAACAAAGTCAAGGTATTGGAGAGGCTATCACAAAGCCCTGACCTCAATCCTATAGAAGATTTGAGGGCAGAACTGAAAAAGCGTGTGCGAGCAAGGAGGCCTACAAACCTGACTCAGTTACACAAGCTCTGTCAGGAGGAATGGGCCAAAATTCACCCACTTATTGTGGGAAGCTTGTGGAAGGCCACCGAAACGTGTGACCCAAGTTAAACAATTTAAAGGCAATGCTACCAAATACTAATTGAGTGTATGTAAACTTCTGACCCACTGGGAATGTGATGAAAGAAATAAAAGCTTAAATAAATCATTCTCTCTACTATTATTCTGACATTTCACATTCTTAAAATTTAGTGGTGATCTTAACTGACCTAAGACATGGAATGTTTACTATAATTAAATGTCAGGAATGGTGAAAAGCTGAGTTTAAATGTATTTGGCTAAGGTGTATGTAAACTTCCGACATCAACTGTAGATTGGAGAGGTTGAGGGTAGCTGAAGGATGGGACTAAAACCAAACAAAAGATAACTATTGTAAAACATACTGTGTTCGTAAAATGTATATAGTACAGCGCATTCGGAAAGTATTCAGACCCCTTCACGTTTTGTTACATTACAGCATTATTCTAAAATGTATTTAATTGTTATTTCCCCTCATCAATCTACTGGGTACATAATACCCCATAATGACAAAGCAAAAACAGGTTTTTATAAATTTTGACAAATGTATAAAATATAAAAAATGAAATATCACATTCACATAAGTATTCAGACCCTTTACTCTTTGTTGAAACACCTTTAGCAGAGATTACATCCACTCCTGCGCTGTCTTGCTGTGTGCTTAGGGTTGTTGTCCTGTTTGAAGGTGAACCTTCACCCCAGTCTGAGGTCCTGAGCGGTCTGCAGCATCTCTCTGTACTTTGTTCCGTTCATCTTTCCCTCGATCCTGACTAGTCTCCAAGTCCCTGCCATTGAAAAACATCCCCCAGAAATGATGCTTGGCATTCAGGCCAAAGAGTTCAATCTTGGTTTCATCAGACCAGAGAATCTTGTTTCTCATGGTCGGAATCTTTTAGGTGCCTTTTGGCAAACTCCAAGTGGGCTGTCATGTGCCTTTTACTGAGGAGTGGCTTTCGTTTGGACACTCTCCCATAAAGGCCTGATTGGTGGAGTGCTGCAGAGATGGTTGTCCTTCTGGAAGGTTCTCCCATTTCCACAGAATAACTATGGAGCTCTGTCAGAGTGACCCTCGGATTCTTGCACTGTTATCTGTGGGACCTTATATAGACTGGTGTGTGCCTTTCCAAATCATTTCCAATCAATTGAATTTTACCACAGGTGGACTCCAATCAAGTTGTAGAAACAATATTTATGAAAACTATGTACTTCTGTTATTTTTTTTACTATTTGCAAAAATGTCTAAAAACCTGTTTTCACTTTGTAATTATGGGGTACCGTGTGTAAATTGATGAGGATTTTTATTTATTTAATCAATTTTAGAATAAGGCTGTAACTTAGCAAAATGTGGAAAAAGTCAAGGGGTCTGAATACTTTCCGACTGCACTGTATGTATAAGCTGGAAGTGTCCTTGTCCATTAGTTTACTCCAATTAGGGGAGGGGTGGTAGGGTTAGGGGAAAATATTAAAGGAAAATATATTAAAACATATATAAAGAATATATATATATATATATATATATATATATATATATATATATATATATATATATATATATATATTAAACCCTAAAACCCAAAAAACCAAGCAATACATATGTTGAAGCACGGTGGCTAGGAAAAACTCCCTACAAAGGAAGGAACCTACAGCATGAAGAAACCTAGAGAGGAACCAGGCTCTAAGGGGTGACCAGTCCTCTTCTGGCTCTGCCTTGTGGAGATTATAAGAGTACATGTAGTAATGCACTATATAGGGTTTAGGGTACCATTTGGGACGCACACCATGACTCTGAAAGGCTTCCATATGGGTATTGTGGTAGATTAAAGACGCTGAGACAAAGTGTGTCCTTTGAGTCCGACAGATACAAAATGGAGGACACACTGATTTGTTTGTGCAAGTCGACCCAGGATAAAGTGCTGGATATCCAGAGTGCTGGCGGTCAAGGTTTTCCCTAACCACATGTCTAGGATCTGATTACCCATCCCTGTAACCTAACCATTTTATTAGGGAGATGAAACAATGGGCTTTTTCGACATTGCAGCAAACTGCCGATTGACTGATCTACAAATCATCCTGTATCGTCAGTAACTATTCTGTAGTTATAGTGACTATTTGTAGATCAGTCAGTCGTCACAATTTTTCCAAAATGCGTTTGATGCACTTGAACACATTCAACATCTGACCCTGTATCAGAGGCTAAGGATACATCTACACCACCTAGTGGTAACGTCCATGTAGAGAGAGAGCGGAAGACTGGAGCGGTGTTCGGTTCAGTCTGGATTGGAAGCGGTTCTGTTAGTGTTATTGTTGCTGGCAAAACTGAAACTACAGAGCATCTCAGGTTGTTCCGTTTATTAAACAGTTTATCAAACATCCATACACTTGGATTAAAATCTTTTGTAATATCCCAGTAAGGTTTTTCTACATGGCTTTACCAGTGTTCTGTAAGCACTGATCTGGAGGGTGTGTGGCTTTAGGCAGTATTTTGTTTCACAGTAGTAGGCAGCCTAGGCCTACCAGTAGCCTGTTTCCCAGGCTAAATACAGATTTTGGATGAAGTCAATTTTGATATTGGTTTCATTAGAGAACTTAACTTTTGTTAATTGTTTGTTTTTGTAGGCTGTCATTTTTCCTATTTTGCGGACATTATGGAATGCACCTCTACCACCGCTACACATTGCCCACTATTATGTTAATAAAACCTAACATTGTGCACATTTATCCTTTGCCTTTGCCTCTGTCCTGCCTGCCCTAAGACACGTTTACCCCTTTCACAGGTAGGCCACATTTGAGGTAACGGCTGGAGGAGCCAATCAGATTAACTCCATCTGTGATGCAGCGGAGTCACAGCAGTCAGCCAGGGTCAAGGAGGAGGTAAAAGTTCTAAAAACTCTGCACCTGTTTAGTAAACTGTTGTTATTTTAGTAATGATGTTTTGTTAATTTTGTTACATATTACTTACTTTGCAGTTGCATTGCGTTAATGGAGTTGAGTGGTTTTTGTTGTTACAGTGGTATAGGGACTTAGTAGTACAGTGTAATTCAAACTGCTCAACTTGATTACTATGAAATTACAACACATTTTTAGGCTATACATGATGTTAGACACTTCACTTTCACTTTTTTGTAGAAGATGATCAACCACATGGACGCAGATGCCATGAGGGACACGCAGCTGTTGTTGGAGGAGATCTGGAGAGGAACCTTTTACTGGGGAGATATACCAGTTTATAAAACTGGAATATAATATTCTACCTGTGTTTTTAGTACACCATAAATACAATGTCTGCGTAAATAACATATATCATGAGCTAGATTGTGTTACAATCAGTCAGTTCTGTGACAGGACATAACCACTGGATGGCGCCATCAGACAAGCTTTGTATTCTTATGTTGGTTGGAGGTTGTTCAGTGTATTTCATCTGTGTTTTTTTGTGTGTGTGTGTGTGTGTGTGTGTGTGTGTGTGTGTGTGTGTGTGTGTGTGTGTGTGTGTGTGTGTGTGTGTGTGTGTGTGTGTGTGTGTGTGTGTGTGTGTGTGTGTGTGTGTGTGTGTGTGTGTGTCCTAAAGGAGGAGGTCCTGACTGCTGACCTGGAGCAGGCTCTGAGGACCTAAAGGAGGAAGTCCTGACTGCTGACCTGGAGCAGGCTCTGAGGACCTAAAGGAGGAGGTCCTGACTGCTGACCTGGAGCAGGCTCTGAGGACCTAAAGGAGGAGGTCCCGACTGCTGACCTGGAGCAGGCTCTGAGGACCTAAAGGAGGGGGTCCTGACTGCTGACCTGAAGCAGGCTCTGAGGAACAGCAGGGCCACTGAGGAACTGGACCACCTGGCGAGTGTAAGGGGTCTACTTAGTAGTGCTGAGCAATTAACTGAAATGTCAGTTATTTTTAGTTTTTTATTCAAACAGTTAAATTATTCGAATTCCACAAAACATTTTTCTTTTTATCTCATTGCACAGTTTCTGTAGAGATTAATCAGTTTAAGCCTGTACTGTGCGAGGTAGTAGGGAGTTGTAGTTTCCAACAGGCCAATATTTTACATAGTTTAGCGCAGAAAAACATGGAAACTACTACAATGACCATAATCCATTGCGCGCCCGCCCTACTTGTCCGGTCTGTGTGGAATGCTGAGCTGTAATAAGAACTTGTGGAGCAGACACAGAGACTGAACAGAACAAGCAATCAAGAGGGAAAGAAAGCAGTTGCTTCTCACGGCATCTCGACCTGAAAATACATGATCTTAGTTGGTATTCAGCAGTCATAGAAGTATGCCTTATTTATTTGAAGAACTACTAAAATAGTGATTTTGTCAGACAGCACAGGCAGCAGCTCTATAGAGATGAGATGATGACTTGGAATCAAATAATAAAGTAATCAAATAAAACAAATGTAATATACACAACAACTGAAAAGTTTTATTAAATTAAAGTCATGTGAATAAATGATGGTTAATAAGTGATAAGCAGTAATGGGCAGTCACTACCATCATGGGACTTTTATTTATTGTTTTATTCTGTATTACAGCATAAAACCCACATAACGCATAGAGCATTTAATGCCTAAAAAATTATCTAAATCAAGAACCGTGATAATTTTTTTATAATCGAACCGAAACCGAACCGACCTCAAAAAGCACTTAATCGCTCAGCACTACTACTTAGGATTGCAAAGGGATGGAAAGTTACTACATTTACCAGTAAACTACCTTAATTTTGGAAAGTTTCAATGATTTAAGGTAGTGTTTATAACATTACCAAAGTTACCATTACCAAAGTTTTCATAGATTGCCAAAATTACCTATTAATTAACAACAATTCAGAATATTCTGCTATCTTTACTTAATTAAAGGGAGTTCTGCGACCCTAAGTCTACTTGACCAGAACTGGATCTTGTTTGCATTCATAGCAACGGGAAGTAGGAATGCTGAGGGTGCTGCAGCAACTGAAAAATCGGGGAAAAAAATGAATATAACAAAAAAATATACACTACTGGTCAAAAGTTTTAGAACATCTACTCATTCAAGGGTTTTTCTTTATTTTTAAAATTTTCTGCATAGTAGAATAGTAGTGAACACAATTCTTATTTTCAATGACGACCTAGGAACAGTGGGTTAACTGCCTGTTCAGTGGGTTAACTGCCCCCACATGATTCCATATGTTATTTCATAGTTTTGATGTCTTCACTATTATTCTACAATGTAGAAAATAGTCAAAATAAAGAAAAACCCTGGAATGAGTAGGTGTGTCCAAACTTTTTACCCGTAGTGTATATATATATTATATATATATATTTTTTTATTTTTTTACAAAAGTAGTGCACTGGGCCTTTACTAGTCCTTTAAGAGATGACCGATATCCACCTAATTTTTGAATGCTTTTAAAAACACAGAAGACAAACAACTTGCTCACTCATTATCGTAAATCATATGCTCACCACTAGAAATCCCTACATTTAATAGCATGCTTCTGTTAACTGATACATAATGACAAAATACAAGCAATTTCCTCACCATCTTAAATAAGCATGCCCCTTTCAAAAAATGTAGAACTAAGAACAGATACAGCCCTTGGTTCACTCCAGACCTGACTGCCCTTGACCAGCACAAAAGCATCCTGTGGCGGACTGCAATAGCTTCGAATAGTCCCTGTGATATGCAACTGTTCAGGGATGTCAGGAACCAATACACGCAGTCAGTCAGGAAAGCAAAGGCTAGCTTTTTCAAACAGACATTTGCATCCTGCAGCTCTAACTCCAAAAAGTTTGGGACACTGTAAAGTCCATGGAGAACAAGAGCACCTCCTCCCAGCTGCCCACTGCACTGAGGCTAGGTAACACGGTCACCACCGATAAATCCATGATAATCGAACATTTCAATAAACATTTCTCTACGGCTGGCCATGCTTTCCTCCTGGCTACCCAAACCCCGGCTAACAGCTCCGCCCCGAACCACCCCCACCCGCAGCTACTTGCCCGAACCTCCCCAGCTTCTCCTTCACCCAAATCAGGATAGCAGATGTTCTGAAAGAGCTGCAAAACCAGGACCCGTACAAAGCAGCTGGCCTTGACAACCTGGACCCTCTCTTTCTAAAACTATCTGCAGCCATTGTTGCAACCCCTATTACCAGTCTGTTCAACCTCTCTTTTGTATCGTCCGAGATCCCTAAAGACTGGAAAGCTGCCGTGGTCATCCCCCTCTTCAAAGGGGGTGACACTCTAGACCCAAACTGCTATAGACCCATATCCATCCTGCCCTGCCTCTCTAAAGTCTTCGAAAGGCAAGTTAATAAACAGATCACTGACCATTTCGAATGCCACCGTACCTTCTCCGCTGTGCAATCCGGTTTCTGAGCTGGTCACGGGTGCACTTCAGCCACACTCAAGGTACTAAGCGATATCATAACCGCCATCGATAAAAGACAGTACAGTGCAGCCATCTTCATCGACCTGACCAAGGCTTTCGACTCTGTCAATCTCCGTTTTCTTATCGGCAGACTCAATAGCCTTGGTTTCTCAAATTACTGCCTCGCCTGGTTCACCAACGACTTTGCTGACAGAGTTCAGTGTGTCAAATCGGAGGACCTGCTGTCCGGACCTCTGGCAGTCTCTATTGGGGTACCACAGGGTTCAATTCTCGGGCCGACTCTTTTCTCTGTACACATAAATGATGTCGCTCTTGCTGCACGTGATTCCCTGATCCACCTCTATGCGGACGACACCATCCTGTATACTTCTGGCCCTTCTTTGGACACTGTGCTAACTAACCTCCAAACAAGCTTCAATGCCATACAGCACTCCTTCCGTGGCCTCCAACTGCTCCTAAACGCTAGTAAAACCAAATGCATGCTTTTCAACCGTTCGTTGCCCGCACCTGCCCGCCCGACTAGCATCACTACCATGGACGGCTCTGACCTAGAATATGTGGACAACTACAAATACCTAGGTGTCTGGCTAGACAGTAAACTCACCTTCCAGACTCATATTAAACATCTCCAATCCAAAATCAAATCTAGAATCAGCTTTCTATTTCGCAACAAAGCCTCCTTCACTCATGCCGCCAAACTTACCCTAGTAAAACTGACTATCCTACCGATCCTCGACTTCGGCGATGTCATCTACAAAATAGCTTCCAATACTCTACTCAGCAAACTGGATGCAGTCTATCACAGTGCCATCCGTTTCGTTACCAAAGCCCCTTATACCACCCACCACTGCGACCTGTATGCTGTAGTCGGCTGGCCCTCGCTACATATCCGTCGCCAGACCCACTGGCTCCAGATCATCTATAAGTCTATGCTAGGTTAAGCTCCGCCTTATCTCAGCTCACTGGTCACGATAACAACACCCACCCATAGCACGCGCTCCAGCAGGTATATCACACTGGTCATCCCCAAAGCCAACACCTCCTTTGGCTGCCTTTCCTTCCAGTTCTCTGCTGCCAGTGACTGGAACGAATTGCAAAAATCGCTGAAGCTGGAGACTTATATTTCCCTCACTAGCTTTAAACACCAGTTATCTGAGCAGCTAACCGATCGCTGCAGCTGTACATAGCCCATCTGTAAATAGCCCACCCAATCTAACTACCTCATCCCCATACTGTTTTTTATTTACTTTTCTGCTCTTTTGCACACCAGTATCTCTACTTGCACATCATCATCTGATAAATCTTTTTTTTCTTCTCTATTGTGTTATTGACTGTACACTTGTTTATTCCATGTGTAACTCTGTGTTGTTGTTTGTGTCGCACTGCTCTGCTTTATCTTGGCCAGGTCTCAGTTGTAAATGAGAACTTGTTCTCAACTAGCCTACCTGGTTAAATAAAGGTGAAATAAAAAATTAAAAAGTAAATATTACCGTGCTACTAATGTGCCTGCCTTAAAACTGCCTTAAAATTTTTTTACCCAAACGGTTGCCCAATCAGGCAATCTAGATGCAGTTTTTAAATAAATATGCATTCTAAATGCCAGGCTTTTGAGCAGTTATTCAAATACAGGCTATTGACTTCAGTTTACAGCCTAGTCTAGAGTTTTTACTCACTTGAAAACAATAAAAACATTCTTCATTACATTGTGTTGTTGTAGCCTAGGGAGGATACACTTCTTGTCCCTAAAAACTGAAACAATAGGGGAGCTTCTGGGGACTGGGAGGAAGCGAACTCAGGGCAGCCTCGGGAGCGAACTCAGGGGAGCCTTGGGAGTGGACTCAGGGCAGCCTCAGGAGGGAACTCAGGGGAGCCTCGACAAGGGCAATTTAAGTGTAGGAAAGGATGAAACAGCGTCTGTTCCACCAGTAAGTACAGATAGTAGTAGAAATCACCTCACACAGTCCCCGCAGCTGTACAATTTTGTCAAGGCTTCTGGAAAGAAATGCTGCCGACAGAAACTTTCAACCGGTTCTCCCCACTAAGCAACGAGTCGGAGTCAGAGGCCAAGCCTTCTCAGGTCTCTCCTCCACCCGTAACGGGGTCTAAGCCGCTGAAGCCTCCCACCATTAGCTCTGACAAATTGAAAATGATAGTCTTTGGTGACTACATTACCCGCAATATTAGACTTAAAAAGAATCATCCAGCGATCATACACTGTTTACTAGGGGGAAGGGCTACCGATGTAAAGGCTAATCTGAAGATGGTGCTGGCTAAGGCTAAAACTGGCAAGTCTAGAGAGTATAGGGATATTGTTATCCACTTCGGCACCAACGATGTTAGGATGAAACAGTCAGTGGTAACCAAGCGCAACATAGCTTCAGCGTGTACATTAGCTAGAAAGATGTGTCAGCATCAAGTAATTGTCTCTGGCCCCCTCCCAGTTAGGGGCAGTGATGAGCTCTACAGTAGAATCTCACAACTCAATCGCTGGTTGAAAACTGTTTTCTGCCCCTCCCAAAAGATAGAATTTGTAGGTAAGTGGTGCTCTCATCTTATCTATGAACATAGACAGGGCTCTAACTCCTCTAGCTCCATAATGAGATAGGGTGCAGGCCAGGCAGCGGGCAGCTTAGTGGAGTCTGCCACTTAATGTAGTCAGCTCAGCTATTCCCATTTAGACCGTGTCTGTGCTTCGATCTAGGTTGAGCAAAACAAAACGTGGCGGTGTACGCCTCAGCAATCTCACTGGAATAAAGACCTCCTCTATTCCTGTCATTATTGAAAGAGATTGTGATATCTCATATATAAAAATAGGGCTACTTAATGTTAGATCCCTCACCAGCCGTGATTTTGAGCAGCTCCATGGTAAGTAATGTGACTCTTCCTGGTGCAAAAACAATGTCCTATCACAGAGCTCGAGTAAATTACATTACTAAGCCGCTACAGAATGTACTAAGTCAGGACATGGAAATTGATTCCATCGTAGTCCATGTGGGTTTCAATGACATTATGAAGGGCAGCTCTGAACAGTTGAAACTGGATTTCAAAGAGCTGATTGACTCTCTGCTAGACACTAATAAAAGACCCATCATATCTGTCCCTGTGCCCTCTCTGAAAGGTGGCATTGAACGCTTTATCAGGATTCTTTCTCTTCACAACTGGCTACGTGATTATTGCAGCTCAAGGGGTATAACTTTTGTTGAAAAGTTCAATACCTTTTGGAAGAAAAACACATTTTATAAGGAGGATGGGATCCACCCAAATAATTTTGGTTCCTGGATCTTTTCACAGCATTATAAGTCTGCGTTGAGACATTGACTTATCAATGATCCAAGCCCAGCTCAGTTAATCCCTTCCATTGTGTCGCTGAGCCATCATAATGCTTTAGCAAATGTATGTTATACATTTGCATTGATGATTTCATTAAGTTTGCCGATGACACAACAGTGGTAGGCCTGATCACTGACAACGATGAGACAGCCTATAGGAAGGAGGTCAGAGACCTGGCAGTGTGGTGCCAGGAAAACAACCTCTCCCTCAAAGTGATCAAGACAAAGGAGATGATTGTGGACTACAGGAAAAGGAGGACCGAGCACGCCCCCATTCTCATCGACAGGGCAGAAGTGGAGCAGGTTGAGAGCCTCATGTTCCTTGGTGTCCACATCACCAACAAACTATCATGGTCCAAACACCCCGAGACAGTCATGAAGAGGGCACGACAATGCCTCTGGAGACTAAAAATATTTGGCATGGATCCTCAGATCCTCAAAAAGTTCTACAGCTGCACCATCGAAAGCATCCTGACAAATTCTATCTGGTATGGCAACTGCTCGGCCTCCAACTGCAAGGCACTACAGAGGTTAGTGCGAATGGCCGAGTACATCACTGGCGACAAGCTTCCTGCCATCCAGGACCTCTATACCAGGCAGTGTCAGAGGAAGGCCCCAAAAATTACCAAAGACTCCAGCCACCCTAGACACTGACTGTTCTCTCTACTACCGCACGGCAAGCGGTACCGCAGCGCCAAGTCTATGTCCAAAAGGCTTCTTAACAGCTTCCAGCCCCAAGCCAGAAGACTCCTGAACAGCTAATCAAATGGCTTACCCGGACTATTTGCATTGTCCCCACCCCCCATCCCCATTTTTATGCTGCTGCTACTTTCTGTTTATTATCCATGCATACAGTAGTCACTTTACCTCTACCTACATATCTTCTCAGGGAGCGGTGGGTCGCTCCCGCCACTCCCGACACTACCAGGTGAAATGCAAGACAAAATTCCAAAATTGAATTATAAAAAATGCACCAATATACAAGTGTTCCATACTCATCAAAAGCTCTGCTTCTTGGCAATATCATAGCGTTGTCGGATTTCAAAAAGGCTTTACGGCGAAAGCACTACATTTGATTGTTTGAGGCTAGCACCTCACATATTTTCCATAACCATGAAATCTTTAGCCAGCGCTGTCGATAGAAAATGCATTTCACAGGGAAAACCTGTGCCTTACCTTTTGTAGAATGTCTGCAGAGGGCTTCCTAAGTGTCCAACGAAGACAATCCATGGGTATTTGGTTAGAAAAAGTAATTTATTATATCCTTAAATCTCCTTTTGGTTGGCGCTTTGTGTTCAGAAAATCCAATGTGACGAGAACGCGTTCAACTATACCTATAAACTTTCCCTCAACAAAACAAAAACGATTTAAAATGCTTCCTTTGCTTATCTTTTATGAATAAAAGTGATAATCTTTCACTTGGATGGTCATCTAAACGTTATATAAGTCAAATAAAGTGGACCGCTCAGCAAAATGTGCGTTCAAAAACGTGCAACTGAAAAAGAGGTCCCTCGGCTAGAACTTCTCTCAATAGAACGCATTAGTTCCGATTTCCATTAGACTTTGCCTATACACTGCTGACATCTAGTGGAATCAGTAGGTACTACATCCAGAGTCCTGGTATAAAGACTTTTTTATAGGCAGTGCCTCAAAGTGAGCTATAAGCCAAAAGGAATGACATTTCCGGATGGAAAAATCTCTGTTTTTTGCCTGCCAAATGACTTCTCTTACACTCACAGACAAAATGATAACACTTTTGGAAACCTCAGAGTGTTTCCTATCCAATAGTACTAATTATGTCCATATCTTAGTTTCTGAGCCTGGGTGGCAAGCATTTTACTTTGGGCACGCCAGACTCTCCAAAACCGACCCCTCAGCTGCCGCTCCACAACAAGATATACATATTACCTCAATTACCTTGACTAACCGGTGCCCCTGCACATTGACTCTGTACCGGAACCCCCTGTAAATGGCCTCGCTACTGTTATTTTATTGTTGCTCTTTAATTTTTGTTATTTTTCTATTTTTCCTACTTTTTACTTCAGTTTATTTTAGCAAATACTTTCTTAACACTTTTTTCTTAAAACTACATTGTTGGTTACGGGTTTGTAAGTAAGCATTTCACTGTAAGGTCTACACCTGTTTTATTTGGCGCATGTGACAAATACAATTTGATTTGATTGGTAGACACAATGTAAGTAACCTAATGTGTGTCCCTCTAACTGCCTCTGCTGATCATACAGCTATTGTATGAAACAATCATGTGTCTATGAACCAGATGTATGCCGTTAGCACTGAGGCGGTGTGCCCTAGTAGGAAGTCCACTGTGTGCAGCTCACCCTGCACTAACATAAATAACA
>QNTS01002326.1:110060-133185 GCA_003317085.1 Hucho hucho | reverse complement strand
GTTAGCCAATTGCCATATTAGTAACAATTAGCTATATGGTTTGGCATCATGCCAGATACATGGTACCTTGACACGTGCTTTGTATTTATGCAACTTCAACTTGAAAGATATAATGTCCAGCTATAGTATGTCGATTTGAATTGAATACTAAAGTATATTCTTTTCTGTATTTTGCAGTTTCACAACATAAACGTTTTCAATATATTCATTCATGAAAAGTCACGCCTTGGGAGTTTTATTGAAGACTTAGTTGTTAGCTATCTGTCTAGTTTTGCATGGGAACGCAATTCAAGGGCAGAATAAAGAGAGAAACATGACATTCTGTTTTGAAATGATGGTTTAATGATTATCTACAATTTAAAAGAAATCTTTGCAGTAAAATACATTGTCTTAGAATAGTCAGAGAGATCTTGTAATATTTCCCCCTTTGTTTTATTTCAGTTAAAACATTGCTGTTTTAAGAGATTACACATTTTTTTGAGTGTCACTGTCTATCAAGTCCATACTAAAATACAGGCTAATTGGAATAATGTGACTTCTCATTTTAGATTAACCACAGTATATTTCATTCTTTAGTTTTCATACAATTCACATTATTCACGATTTTTTCTGGATTATCTGTAATCATGGTAGCATCCACATTAATGTAGAAGTGTTTAGTAACGTATTCTATTCTTATTTACAATTAAAGTTACTCCAAAATGACACAATACATTATTAACCATTAATTTCTATTGGACACAAAATACTCTGAAACACAACCAAAACGAGAGAGTCACAAGCTTGATGTAATCATTTTGTGCTATGAATATGGGAGCCAATGAATATGGGAGCCAATATTTAACTTTTGACTGCTTTAATACACATGTACTGTAAGTGAATTTGTCCCAATAATTTTGGTCAACTAAAATGGGGGGACTATGTACATAAAGTGCTGTAATCTCGAAACGGTTCACCCGATATGGATGAGAATACCCTCATATTAAAGCTGACAGTCTGCACTTTAACATCACAGTCATTTTACAATTTCAAATCCAAAGTATTGGAGTACAAAGCCAAAGTAAAAAAAAAATGTGTCAATGTCCCAATACTTTTGGAACTCACTGTATATGCAATTCTATAAAAATATTTTTGGCGGCGATAATCTCAGTATTATATTGAATAATTATGATTTTAACACGACGAAACAAATAATGAAAACAAGTCTTTATTCAACCCAAAATAAATTAGATTGGTAAATTACAGTATAACTAAATGTTGTCCTATAAAACATGGGATCAAGTAGATTTTTTCTTGAGAACGCTCATTGCTGTATTGCAAGCCCCATGTTGTGTACGTCAGTTGTTCTGAAAATGAAAAGGAGTTCAAAGTTCACCACGTGTTCTTGTTTCCTTTAAGCCCCGCCTATCGCCCAATTCCATGAGCCGCACACTGACAATTCCTTACTCTTATTTGGAAAGTAAATATTAAAACGGAAGAAGAATAACATTCCTAATATTTTTCCAATTATGATTTCATTGTAAATGAAGAACACGATACATCATGTTGGATATTTATTTTTTCTTTGTATTAATAATGTAAATACTAAACTTGCATGTCCTGCAATGGGGAAAGCTGGAAAGATTGAATTTGTCAGACTGTCTTGCAACAGCCCCCTAACATGTAAACTCTCATAGCATATTTATTTCATTGTTGTGAAAAGGGTCTCTGGAGGTGTGTTATAGGGGGGACTGGTGAAGAGGTGATAGGGATGTTTCATGTTACTCAGTATTATGCTACCTCCCCCTGCACACACTCATATAGTGTGAACGTAGTAGCTGTTACATCGGTTGTGTCAGATGTAATGTAGCATGGTCATACTCATACTTGCTGTGTTTTTATGTGTATTTCTGTGGTGGTCAGATTTGTGACGTTCGGATTGTTGATTCTATGTTGTTTGGTGATAGAGACGGGTAGCTAGCCATCCTGTCAGCTCCAGGGCGTTAGTTGTCTGGTTTTGGCCAGCGTTCAGGTAGCTGTCACGTCCATCACCTCCAGCATAGTCTCCCAGGTCATCCTCCTTACTAAACACTGACTCACCAACACAGACAGGACTGGGAGGGATGCCTGTTCTCTGAAAGAGCATTTGTCTGTTTGTCTTTCTGGTGTTCTCCTCTGAGTTGTTTGGATGTTTTGTCCGACTGTTCGATCGAATGCAAAACTTCATATTTGATGATTATCGCATGAGAAATCCCCCAGTGAACAGTAAAGCTCAAGGGGAGAACATGCCAAAAAAAGGAAATATAATTTTCATCATAATTCTTACTGCATTGATTCCTGTCTCAATCTGGCCATTAGCTGTTGTGATGTGGAGGGTGGGGGTGGATGTGGTGGCTGCTTGGTGGCAGGCAGTGGTTCTGGTAGGATATGGGGGAAGGAGGTTGGTGGTGTGGCATTAGTCAGCTTGGCTCTTCCGCTTGGAATCTAGACTGACGGGCCATTTCTTCCCTCTTCCCTTTCTCCTCCAAAAGGTTTTCCTCCAAAAAGGTCAGACACTTAAAACTATTTGCTTAACAGCATGTCTCTTTTCCTTAGAGCAAGATGGAGGGAGTAGGAGAGAGCATGTGGGCAGACGGTGTGTGTGTGCCAGTGTGAACGTGTGAGTGTGAGGCGCAGGGGGGCA
Source organism: Hucho hucho (assembly GCA_003317085.1). Lineage (NCBI taxonomy): Eukaryota > Metazoa > Chordata > Actinopteri > Salmoniformes > Salmonidae > Hucho > Hucho hucho. Next base: position 130,523 of record QNTS01002326.1, on the reverse strand, counting down.
TGGGGGTCTCTTTGCAGTGTGTCGCCTGTCTCAACAGGTTAGTTTTCCTTGCAGACCCTGGCCATTAACCAAGGGGAGAATCTGAAGATTGTGACAGTGAAGGTCAACATCCCTGACAGGGTGAAGAGTGACTTCTGTAGGTGGTGAGTCAACGTTAGGTCAGAGTCCTCTCTGCCTGTCTACATACACACACACGCTGCTACTCTCTGTTATTATCTATGCATAAGTCACTTTAATAACTCTACCCACATGTATATATTACCTCAATTACCTTTTTATTTTACCTTTATTTTACTAGGCAAGTCAGTTAAGAACAAATTCTTATTTTCAATGACGGCCTAGGAACAGTGGGTTAACTGCCTGTTCAGGGGCAGAACGACAGATTTGTACCTTGTCAGCTCGGGGATTTGAACTTGCAACCTTTCGGTTACTAGTCCAACGCTCTAACACTGGTGCCCCCGCACATTGACTCTGTACCAGTACCCACTGTATATAGCCTCACTATGTTATTTTACTGCTGCTCTTTAATTATTTGTTACTTTATTTCTTCTTTTTTTGTGGTATTTTTCTTAAAACTACAATGTTGGTTAAGGGCTTGTGAGTAAGCATTTCACTCTAAGGTTGTATTACCTGTTGTATTCGGGGCATATGACAAATAAATTTTTATTTTATTTGATATCCCTTGAACTTCTTCTCTCTTCTCCACTTTTCCGCTCCCTCTCTCCGTCCGTCCCCTGTACCAGCCTGTAACAGTGGTGTCCATCTGCAGGCTGTCCCAGGTGTGAAGGGCATGTTTGGGGGAAATGTATGCTCACTTTCAAGTTGGATTCAATGCATTAAAGATCATAGAAACATCAATGTGAAAATGCTTCTCCACGTTCACAGCTCAGTGGCTTTTTATGGTGTTAATAAAAATAGTTTCCCAGTCTCTTGTTTCAAAATACTTCAAATAGAATATATATATATTTTCCTATTCCGATATGTACCATATGCTGTTGAGATCTCTAAAGAGCATATGATTATCTTTTTAAATACAACCGATTACACTGTACAACATTATTTAACCCAAAAATCTGTTTTTCACAGTAAAATAAATGAAAACACCACAGTAACCGAAACAGCACATTAAATACTTTTCAAAACAGAACATCAAATGCTTTTCAATCATTTGAATTAATCTGAGACCCTAGCATCCAAACCATTTACAATGTATTTTTTTTTATCGCTCATTGGACACAAGTATTCTACTGTATATTTTTACAGAATATATTTAGAAGTAGACCATAATAGGATTTTCGAATCTGTTGATATACAAGAAAACTCCAATTAAGACATTTTGTTGTGTTTTGGAAAATGAATTTGAGTGAGATATTTTAGACCGTGTTTTTTTCTCTCTTGAACTAATTTGTTTTCAATCTGGTAAAAGAAAAGAGATAAAAGATATACATTTTCTTTGGCATTTTCATTTGATTCATTGTTTGAGAATACCATTATATTATAAATCACGTTTTTTTTATATATATATATAAATGTAGATGTACTTGGTATATTATTATAATTTATTATACATATTCTCGGCAGTTAATAACACTGTATGTGACGAAATGGATTGGTAGATCAGTGGATAAGTGGGTGTCGGGGCTGATGTGATCAGACGCACCTGCAGCGAGTTATCTAATCAGGGTGTCATTTCCTTTTGTGGGAGTTGAGCGGAGAATGTCCCTCTATGGGGATGGATCGGGCTCCTGTGCAAGTATCAATGTCCTGTCTGTTTGGTGTGATCGCACAGGACCAGTGTCTGCGGGACGAGAAGTCTTACTTGCGAATTCGAGTGAGGAAGTGTGCTGACGACGAACTGGGGCTGTGGAGCGGAGTGGTTACCTGAGAGCAGAGGACCAAGAGAACATTGGTACAATGCACAACTAGGAGCTTTAGCTCCACCAAGTAAGGAATGTGATTCTTCCTGTGTTCCCCTTACGCTACTCTTTCTTTGTCACGCCACTGAAAGACACTTGACCGTCCTCCTCACGTTTTTAGCACCGGAGGGGCCATCGTTGACGTCCCCAAGCAGAGTCTCCGACCGGGCGCATTTTAGGACCGGGACCTGTGCGGATCTGGATATCGCCGTACTGTGTCGTTGTATTTAATTTTGTGGGTATATGCAGGGGCGGACTGAAACAATATTTCAGGCCGGGAATGTGACTCCATCCCAGGCAACCCCGTTCACGCAAACCACCAGACCGCTAATTTTGTAGGTGTGAAAATGTAGTGTTTCCATCAACCTCGCGCGCAATGTAGATATCAGAGAACGCTGCAGTTCGCGGGTAGAGTAGTGGCTGAAACCATTCCCTTCAGGGAAAGGGGTGATTTATAAATAAAGTTTCCTTTCATTTTGTGTTAATGAATTCATAAGAGTATTTGCTGCCATTGTAGTAAGGTTGGCAATACGAGAGGTCTTCGGACTTACCATTTTTGTATTATTTTCTTTGAAAGAACTGCTAGTGGGTTTTGAGTGCTTCTCCCCTATTTGGGAAGTTGGTCTGCCTGCTCCAGTCTGAGATATTCTGAGAGCAGGTTCTTGTCTCCTTCCTCATATAAAAACTGTATAACACAATAGTGTCTTTGGAAAACGGGTGCATATATCCTAAAGTCAATAGCGAATGTGACTATGTATATATTTATTTTGACAATGTATTTAAGACCTATTTCGGCAAGTTAACCACGTTTTTGCTGGCTTAGCTAGCCATGTTAATGACGAACTAGCACCCTTGGTCACTGCATTAATGTCACGCTAGCTATTGCTAGCAGGTGATTTGCTAGTAGGTGATTTATTGAAATATTAAGTAAATTATCTTAAAAGGTTTATATAAAAAGGGTTGTACTTGTGCTCTGTATTTATGGATTAATATCACTTCACATTGAGGGCATGTATCACTGCTGTTGCTCCTATCTAAAAGATATCTTGTGTCCTACCTAACCAGTGACTGTGACCGTTCTGTCAATGCCTGTCATCACTTTTTGATATCTTTTACTGCAGGTATGCTTTTGTGTATTTTTGTTATTTTCTAAACACAATGCATGTATACTATACGATCACTCTGGTTTGAGTCTGGGAGATATTCTGAGAGCAGTGAACGTGTGGCTGTGACTCTCCTGACATCACTGTTTGAAATATTTTACTGCAAAAAAAGCTGAGTCAACCTAAAGTGTGGGTGTACGTGTGCCTTTCTTCTGGGGGGCTATGTGAAGTTGGTTACAAAATTGGTGCCGTGACCCGGCTCTACAAGATCAGCTATCGCCGATCACCGGGAATACAACAGTGCTCCAGAGAAGAGGACTACACCTGTCGTCAACTTCAAGAGACAGTCAATTTGAATAATCATGAATAACATGTCCACGCAAAAAAATCCAGGTACTCTGGTCAAGCCAAATGGTGATCCACCACTTTTACTGGTGAGTGAGGCATTACAACCTATGGGAGTTAACTGTGGTATTGGTAGGGGGGGTGAGGGGCTCAGATAGCTAGAATGGTAGAGCATAGCTTTACCGGGAGTGCTGGTGTAATGTCAATAAATGAACAAGAGGATGTTATTCATCAAACAACAGGTCAGAGTGATGGAGATGATAATCACTCCAATGATGATGAATACCATACGCAGGACCGTGTTATGCTTGATTTTAGTCAAACAGATAGGTCAAGAGATTGGAAACAGTATTGTTTCAAGTCTGTCAGCAAGTAATATAACTCCATCCAAGGTAGCCTCTGACACTGTCCTAGTGTGCATGCCAGACTGGTCCAAGGTAAACTTTGTCATGAAATCTGACATGCGTGAGCCACCCACTTTCAGAGGTGATGGAACAGATGTACTGCGTATGAGTGGCAGGAAATGAAGACTTACTTGGTAAAGAAAGGTTACAAAATGCCAGAGCAAGGTAATGGAATCATGGAAAGGTTAATGGGGAGGGCAAAGGATTTAGTCAAGATAGGAATCTGCAGCAACCCCCTTGTAAACATCAGCAGAGACCCTGAGGTTATTTTCAGTATTTTGTAACAGCATTTTGGTGAGGCCATCTCCTCTACTCCGCCTCTTCAAGATTTGTATGAAACCAAACCTTATCACGGGGAGAGTAGCTTAGACTACTGGGTGCGCCTTAACCGAGTAGCAGATCTAGCTAAGAAAAGTCTAAAGACAGGGCAGACCAATGGATGACGTGGGTCATGCGGTCACCATGATGTTTGTGAAGCACTGCCCCAATCATGAACTGTACACAGCATTCAGATGCAAGCCTAGGGAGAAATGGGCAGTGGGTGAAGTTTTGATAGACAGCCACCAAAATGACAGATGTGCTACAAGGAGGAAACAAAACATATTGACTACAGGAAGATATAAAAAAAGAGAGCTCAGAGCACCCCGAGTGGCAATGATCAGGTGACAATGACAACTTGTAACACTGCTAGGACAGTTTATTATGAACCAAAACGCTGCTCGCGCCGCCACAAGAGTGCCCCGCAGAACTGCACTGCTGTTTTCCTCCTCCTCATGTGCTATATGTAAAGATGTGGCTCACTCCACTCGGTCTCACTGTCTTAATGACGGCCTGTGCTTCAAATGTCAATACTGGCCATCAAACCATAGACTGCCCACAAAAGCAGGAGGTTAGAAGAGAGGCACCAGTCGGGCAGCGGCCACAAAATCAAAGTCCAGCTTTAAACTAATACGTCTACACCTTGAGGGGAAATATGCAGCTAAAAACTCACCCCTATAAATGAAACTGATCCTGAAATAGAACTGTCTTCATACAAAGAGAAAAATCAAGGCAACACAAATGTGATAAATCAACATACTCAGAGAATAACCAACAATGAATGTCTGTTCTATGCACCAGTGACCGTGGTAGGTTCAGTAGAACTAAGAGGACTCATTGATAGTGGTTCAATGGCCTGTATGTTAAGTGAATCTCCTGAGCATACATTGCTTCGAAAACATGTCTTAACTGAAAACTCTAAAATGTCCGCTCCTGTAGTACTTGTTGGATGTGAAGGGCAACAGGTCAATCCCAAATGTGAATATGAGTTCCATATCGAATTAATGAACTGCAAGATGCTGGTGCCAGTCTTAGTTGTACCAGGGCAAACTGATGACGTGATCGTTGGAACAGATGTACTGAAACATGTCCTCCATCAACTAAAAAGTACAGAGGGACATTGGAACGCAATATCACAACCAGCCAATGGCCTTTCTGATTAATCAGATGCACTTCAAAGCATACTGGCAAATGTTGACTGTTGGCAAGGAAGTAAAATGCATGAAAAAAGTTGCCACTGTTGTTCTCAGCCAGTGTGTGACACTATCCCCAAAACATGAACACTCATGAACACTGGATCCAAGATGGCGTAGCAGTCAGATGTCTTTGTACTCGTCTTTGTCGTGTCCCATGTATCTTTTATATTTTTTCTACTCATATCTTTTTTATGTTTTTCTAAACCTCAACGTCAAAATACTCTCCTGCAACCCGCCTCACCCAATGTGGTGTGGATCTGCTTTTTTGTAAAGTATTTTTCTTTACTTCTGAATCGGAACCCCCAACAGAAGCTAGCCAGCTAACTAGCTACTAGCTAGTAGTCAGCTAACCACTGCTAGAGGTCATCAGCTAACCTTTAGCTCGGAAAACTCTCGCCAGTTTGCACAACGACATTCAAACCAGAGCTTGCTGGACCTATTTCTCTCCATATCCCCGGATTCCCACCGCAAGCTCTGGATCATCGCAGCTAGCTAGCTGCAATCCGAGTGTCTACTCCTGGCTAACGTCACTGTCCCGAAGCAAGCACCAATTAGCCTGGAGCTAGCCCAAGCTAGGTCCATCTCCCGGCTAGCTGAAGAGGTACGTCAGCCACTCCTGGGCTACAATACCTGTACCTGGACCCCTTTTACTGCTGGTACGAAGCCCCGACGATCCTTCACCACTGGACTACCGATGCAATCTGCCCGAGGGGGTTATTCAACTGGCCCCTCCGTCGCGACATCCCCTGAATGCCCATCTGCTAGCCTGCTAGCCACGGCCCGCTAGCTGTCTAGAGCATATCGGATTGTTAGGGGAATTTCTTGGGCCACTATACCTATTTTACCAATTGGACTGGACCCCTTTACTACACGGAACCCTACTAATCCATCACAACTGACGAGGAGGCTCCGCACGAGGAGGCTATAACAGACTTCCTCCGTTGCGATGTCCCTCTAATGCCCTTCTGCTAGCTTGCTAACCCCGGCCCGCTAGCTGTCTGAATCGCAGTGTCTCCAGCCAGCCTCACTACTCACTGGACCCTTATGATCACTCGGCTATGCATGCCTCTCCCTAATGTAAATATGCCTTGTCCATTGCTGTTCTGGGTAGTGTTTATTGTCTTATTTCACTGTAGAGCCTCTAGCCCTGCTCAATATGCCTTATCCAACCCTTTAGTTCCACCCCCCACACACGTGGTGACATCACCTGGGGTAAATTATGTTTCTAGAGACAATATCTCGCTCATCATCACTCAATGCCTACGTTTACCTCTACTGTACTCACATCCTACCATACTTTTGTCTGTACATTATGCCTTGAATCTATTCTATCGCACCCAGAAACCTGCTCCTTTTACTCTCCGTTCCGAACGTACTAAACGACCAGTTCTTATAGCCTTTAGCCGTACCCACCATGTGACTTCCAAAAACTGAAACAAGCCTGGGAGGAAATGGAAGAACGTGACATCCTCAGGAAATCGAATAGTGAGTGGGCATCCACTCTCATTCTTGTCTGGAAACCAAATGGTGAACTCAGAATCTGTACAGATTTCCGATGGCTCAACATGAGAATTGAGAAGGATGCTTATCCCCTACCAAATCAAGCCGATGCCACTGGCGTCATTGGGCAGAAACTGCCTTTTCAGCACAATGGATCTGAAATCTGGATTTTACAATATTCCCATACACAAAGAAGATTGTAAATACACAGCCGTTACCACACCAGTTGTCCTTTTCTCATAGAACAGAATGGCTCCGGGCCTCTGCAACAGCCCAGCTACATTTGCCAGGATGATGGTGTCAATCTTTGGGGATCAGAACTCTCTCCCTTTTGTGCTATCTAGATGACTTACTGGTCTTTGGTAAAAGTGAACAAGAAGCACTTGAACGGTTGGAGTTGGTTTTCAGTAGACTCTCAAACAACAACTTGAAGCTTGTCCCAAAGAAGTGCCACTTCCTTAGGCTTCTGTGAAATCCTTGGGCCATGTGATATCTGAAAAAGGGATCCAGACTGACGAGGGAAAAGTGACGGCCATCAGTGAAATGACATCCACTGATCTCATGGAGATGGATGGGAAAACCCCTGGACTGAAGAGGGTCCAGTCATTTCTCAAAATGATGAACTATTACTCCCACTTTATCAAAGAGTTTTCAAAAATCGCCAAGCCACTGTACTGTTTAACAGCGGGACAGAAAACCAAATGAAAAGATAAAGATGGCAAGACTCAGAGTAGGCTGTCCCGTAGACTAAAACCTGAATACTTGACGAGTGAGTGTCAACATACCTTTTTGAGTTAAAAGCAGCTGTGATAAATGCTGTAGTACCACGCAACACGTCACTGCAGAGAACGTACAAGAGATGCTCCGGCTGTCTGTGAATTGCCAAGCCCCGCCAAACAGTGGCATGACAGGGTCCAATCAAGGTACAAAGTCTGCTGAGATCTCTGGTGATGAAGTGAAGGCACTCCTAGACAACATCTTGTACCAAAAGGGGATCATATCCATGTGCACTCTCCCTCTGATTCAGCTATCCCAACATCTGCTGCAGGGAGGTTACCCAGTGCTCCCCGCTTTTTCAAAGAGAAGCAGATGAGACATTGGCTCGTGCTACCTATTATGTGGAAAGGAAACGGAGGCCATCACATTGTGAAAGAGAACATGAAACAGTGGACGTGCAGAAACTTTTGAAACATTGGGAGAAGTTGGAATACAAGGATGGAATACTGTACAGGAAGTCAAAGGACAAAACCGGAAATAAGAGATATCAGTTCATTGTACCTTTGTCCCTGAAGGCTGTGTTGGAACACGATGGGTGCTGCACACCAAGGTCAAGCAAGAACCTTACACCTCATCAGACAGAGGTTATTTTGGGTTGGTATGGATGAACAGGTGAAAGACTGTCATGAGATGTAGACACTGTGTTGTGAGCAAGTCACGAAGACATGAGTTGTTTTGGGTTACAGCGAATTTGTAGAATCCTTTCAAAGAGATCTTCAGGAAGCCGTGTGTGTCACACAGAATAACACCTCAAAGGCACAGAAGAAGCAGGCAAGAGAATATGACAAGGTGAGAGGATGCACCCTGGAGGTCGGTGACAAAGTTCTCTTAGCCAACAAGAAAGAATGGGGCAAACGGAAATTGGCAGATGTGTGGGAATCTACCATCTATGTCATCAGCTGGAGCAACCCAGATCTGCCCATCTACAGAGTAGTCAACCCTTCCACAGACAAGAGCAAGGTTGTACACCACAACTTCTTACTTCCTGTGAACTTTCTTCCGATAGAAGAGGAAACAACCGTTCCATCCTTTAAGAGGAGAGTTTTGCAGATGCCAGAACTATGAAACCAAACCCACTACCAGATGTGGATGGGGGCAGTGATGACCAGAGAACTGCAGTCTGGATCCTCCGCAGTCTAAGTCCAAAAGTAGTCGATGAGGCTATGGACGTCTCCTCGTTGATAGGACAAGAGTGTAATGGAGAAACCGAGTCAATGGGAGATTCTGAAAGCGAGCAGAAATCTAGAACTAGTGACTCTGGTCACATGGAGCATTCCGAATTTCAGAGCGATAGTGACAGAGACCCAGAAGGAGACCCTTGCCACTCTGAGGATGATAGCTTGCAACCCGTGGCTGATGAGATAGAAATGTCCTCCAAAAGCAGTTTTTGTTGATGTAACGGGTACCAAACTAGTTATAAATTTGGCCACTACGTTCATCTGGGAAGAACGTTATCCACATTACAAAATACAAACATTTGGGACTGACCAACAAGTAGCCTGAGTTTTCAAGGTATGCTATGGCTATGGGTGCACCCTCAAACTCACTAGGAATACACCAATCATAGCACATACAAATATAGAAGGCTAGACACACAAAACAATTAGCCTACACTTTTTAAAAAGAGAATGAGATATACAGAGTTAATCATTTCAGCTGTCTTTATATTCAAGCATATCAAAAAACTTCACACACACACATTAATTGAACTTGAACATAAGCTACAACAATGTATGTCAACTCAGCAAAAAAAGAAACAGACCTTTTTCAGGACCCTGTCTTTCAAAGATAATTTGTAAAAATCCAAATAACTTCATAGATCTTCATTGTAAAGGGTTTCCCATGCTTGTTCAATGAACCATAAACAATTAACGAACATGCACCTGTGGAATGGTCATTAAGACACTAACAGCTTACAGACGGTAGTCAATTAAGGTCACAGTTAGGAAATCTTAGGATACTAAAGAGGCCTTTCTACTGACTCTGAAAAACACCAAAAGAAAGATGCCCAAGGTCCCTGCTCATCTGTGTCAACGTGCCTTAGGCTTGCTGCAAGGAGGCATGAGGACTGCAGATGTGGCCAGGGCAATAAATTGCAATGTCCGTACTGTGAGACGACTAAGACAGCGCTACAGGGAGACAGGACGGACAGCTGATCGTCCTCGCAGTGGCAGACCACGTGTAACAACACCTGCACAGGATCGGTACATCCGAACATCACACCTGCGGGACAGGTACAGGATGGCAACAACTGTCCGAGTTACACCAGGAACACACAATCCATCAGTGCTCAGACTGTCCGAGAGAGGCTGGACTGAGGGCTTGTAGGCCTGTTGTAAGGCAGCTCCTCACCAGGCATCACCTGCAACAACGTCGCCTATGGGCACAAACTCATCATCGCTGGTCCAGACAGGACTGGCAAAAAGTGCTCTTCTCTGACGAGTCGCTGTTTTGTCTCACCAGGGGTGATGGTCGGATTTGCGTTTATCGTCGAAGGAATGAGCGTTTCACCGAGGCCTGTACTCTGGAGCGGGATCGATTTTGGAGGTGGAGGGTCCGTCATGGTCTGGGGCGGTGTGTCCCAGCATCATCTGACTGAGCTTGTTGTCATTGAGGCAATCTCAATGCTGTGCGTTACAGGGAAGACATCCTTCTCCCTCATGTGGTACCCTTCCTGCAGGCTCATCCTGACATGACCCTCCAGCATGACAATGCCACCAGCCATACTGCTCGTTCTGTGCGTGATTTCCTGCAAGACAGGAATGTCAGTGTTCTGCCATGGCCTGCGAAGAGCCTGGATCTCAATCCCATTGAGCACGTCTGGGACCTGTTGGATCGGAGGGTGAGGGCTAGGGCCATTCCCCCCAGAAATGTCCTGAAACTTGCAGGTGCCTTGGTGGAAGAGTGGGGTAACATCTCACAGCAAGAACTGGCAAATCTGGTGCAGTCCATGAGGGGACATATTTCATTTCTGTTAGTCACATGTCTGTGGAACTTGTTCAGTTTATGTCTCAGTTGTTGAATCTTATGTTCATACAAATATTTATACATGTTAAGTTTGCTGAAAATAAACGCAGTTGACAGTGAGAGGACATTTCTTTTTTTGCTGAGTTTATAATACAAAAGTCGAAAAAGCACTCCTCTACAAAAAATGTAGATTACAATGTTCACTCACTGGTGTCCACAAAACAAACAGCACAAAAATAAACACATCTATACACTGAGTCAATGAAATTGAACATTGGCTACATAACTGCAAGTACAATCCGTGAGCAGATTCTACTGAGACAAGAGAAGATAGCAGCATATCGGGCAGTTTTTTAATGTGGAACAACTTCTGCTCACCAACTCCACACTTTCATCAGGATCCTCAAAGCCTTCCCCTGATTCATCACTGGCGGCGGCAGCCCTGGTGTTGTACTCCTCCAATGCTGACTGTTTCAGTCTTTCCCACTGTTGTGTAAGGCTGATCAGTTCAGCCTGCAATGCCTCAACAGTGGCATGTTCATCAAATTCCAGTAAGCATTTGCTGAGCTCCTTCATGGCTGTCTTAGAAAGGCCCTTTTCTCTGATCTCAGGAAAATACTTCGGATTCATGCAGGAGACATTGCACACAGCACTGCATTTGCTGCATAACGGCACTGAATACTTTCAATAAGTGTGTCCAGTACCACATTGTGGATCTTGATTTTGTAATCCATGTCTACTTTAGCAATGGGCTTGTCTACTGCCAACTCACCTGGTTTTCTCTTTTTTTTTTCTTCTCTTCTCTGGGAGAGCAGTCTGAGCTTCGGCTTCACAGTCCTGCTGCTCTTCCAGAAGGCCCACTCAACAAAGTCATCTGCTGCCCTCTTCACACCCTCAGTCTCGGGCACACTTTCTCAGGTTATCCTTCGTTCCCGTTACCGAGTGCTTTGCTGTTACGATATCCATGCCACTTGTTTGCAAGTATTTAGAGAGGGAAATGTCTACTTGAAAAACCTCAGCTGTAAGTATGGTTTCATACTTTAGGAGAGCATCCTTGTACCCTCGGGCCTTGCTTCGGAGGCAGGTTTTATGGTCACATCCTTTTAAATTCTTTCCATAGTGATGACCACATCCGTGTAAAGTGCACGTCAGGCTTTGCAAAGCTTCCAAGTACTTTCCTCAAGGCCTCATCTTTTGCCCACAAGCGTATTTCACCAATTACATCAAGCCGTCTGTCTCCTGTCCTCACTGGTTTCGTCCCATAGCTTCATGCGCTTGTAGGAATCTCGAACGAACACTGCAATGTCATTCAGTAGTGAGTACTTGAGTACATTCAGTACTTGCCACAACAACCCCAGTGGTGTTAGTTAGCACAAGGTTGAGGACATGTGAGTAACACCATATGTGTACTTGGTTAGGAGACTACTGTGAGCAATGCAGAGAAGCCCCTGTATTGTCCCAGCATATTAGCTGCTCCGTCTGTTGCATTACCAACACACTGTTTGATATCTATGTCCATCTTCTCAAGGGTCTGTTTCACAAGGTCCACAAAGTATTGTCCAGTCGATAACTCACAGTCAATGACCGCAATGAGTCTCTCGTGGACAACATCAGTGACATATCGCAGAACTACTGCACACTGGTCTTTGGATGTTAAATCCTGTGGTGTGTCCATTTGTATTGATAACATCCCTGCCTTTCTCACTTCAACAGCAATTGTCTACTGAATCAACATTCTGATGACTTCAATTACTTTATTTGCTGTTGTTTTGGACATCATAGTTACCAAGCACCCTCTTCCTTTACTTCCTTCCTTTACAGACTTCATATTTGCTTAGCAACAATATAACCTCAAGAAACTTGCCATGATTGACGGCCAGGTTTTCCAAGTTATATGCAGCTTCGTGGCTGTGTCCTCTGTAGCTAAGCTCACATTTACCAATAACTTTAACTACATCAATCACACGTTCCATGACCTGCCTCCTCTTTCTGACCTGGTCTTGTTGAACTGACATTTGCTTATCACTCAGAAGAGTACGGATGTCTGCTTTGCTGGCTCTGAGGAAAAAGGCTTCTGCACTTTCTTTATGGGTCTTGCTTCTCTCATGTTCCTGTACACTGATGGGCATGTTTCCAGGCCTGTATGCCTCCTTTGACAAATGCACTGGCTGAAGGTTTTGCGAATGCAAGACATACTGAGCAGAACAAGGAGTGAGTTACTTCATTGTATGTCAGCCATTTTCTGTTTGTGCCATCTTTGGAGTGGAATACATTGTGAATGACTCTTTTGATGGGTTTGTTTTGGGTGGTACTGAAAAAGTAAGTAAATCCTTGGACTGAGGACAGGCAAAATAATTAAATGGATTTTCAGTGCTTTCGCTGTCCCTTTCTATTTTCCCTGTACTGAGCTCTGAACCTCGCTCTCGCTCTCTCGCCCTTACCTGGGCTCGAACCAGGGACCCTCTGAACACATCAACTGCCTCCAATAAAAGCTGTGGCCCTTGCAGAGCAAGGGGAACAACTACTTTAACTACTTAGGGAGTGGTGGGGTGCTAGCGCCCCAGTCCCGACACTACCCGGTGAAATGCAAGGCGCCAAATTCAAAATCCCAAAGTTGAATTATTAAACATTCATCAATATACAAGTGTTGCATAGTCATCAAAAGCTCTGATTCTTGGCAATATCACAGCGTTTTCAGATTTCAGAAAGGCTTTACGGTGAAAGCACTACATTTGATTGAGGGTAGCACCTCCAATATTATTAGCATTAGCATAAATTCAAAAACCATCGCGGTTCACACAAAGCACATTTCACAGCAAAAACAAATCCCTTACCTTTTGAAGAACTTCTGCTGAGGGCTTCCCAAGTGTCCAACGAAGACATCCAATGGTTCTTTTGTTAGAAAAATTCATTTATTATATCCATAAATTTCAGTTTGGTTGGCACATTATGATCAGAAAATACAGCGTCCACTCGCCCATTGAACCGTGAAGAGAACTCGTTCAACCTATACCTATACACTTGTCCAAGAACAATCAAACATCATTGATAATGTATCCTTAGGAACACTTTTATGTATATTTACTATAAAATTTCAACCGGATTATAAACTGGACGATAGGAAAGGAAAAAACCACAGCGCGCGAGCCCATGAACGCGCATCCTCTTCTGTTTACATCTGGTGACCACCTCGAAATCCAGAGCAACTAAACATCATCAAACACTGTCTAGAGACTGTTGACATCCAGTGGAAGCAATAGGTACTGCAATCTTACTCCCATATAAGGTCATTTTCAATAAAAAAATCACTTTTTCCAGGACAGACATTCCTCGGGTTTTCGCCTGCTATATCCATTCTGTTATACTCACAGACAATATTTTGACACTCATAGAAACTTCAGAGTGTTCCCTATCCAATAGTACTAATTATGTGCATATCCTATTTTCTGGGTCTGAGTGGGAGGCATTTTACTTTGGGCACGCCAGACTCTCCAAAACCGTCACCTCGGGAGCCGCTCCCTAAGAAGTTAAGGTCTCAGAGTGAGTGACATCACCGATTTGAAATGCATTTAGCGCGCACCCCGCTAACTAGGTAGCCATTTCACACCGGTTACATGTCGACACAGTCCAGGAAATTGTGCAGTCTGCTGTGGGAGGTGGTGAAACTGGGTCCAATCCATGTTAACTCATGCATTTAAAATAAAACTTACCTTGAGCATACTTACTTGTGTCCTCATCTCCTGTGTTGGGGTTGTGTGCTGGAGAACATGACATCCTGTGTTTGGTGGAGTAAAAAGGGGTTCACTAAACTGTGACAGGTACATGTTTAACATGGTCTGACAGTGTATACAAATTAATGCCTTGAGTTTTAATTTTATATGGTTTGAGAGGAGATCGTGTTCAATATTTAAACATAATTAATCAATATTTATATCCTTTTGTAAAATAAGTCACATTTTTACGTCTGCTTAACTCGTTCGTTTCTTTTAAACTCTCCAGTCATCCCATCCATAACAATAGTGACACAACAATTGTAGAAACAGTTCACCTTAAGTGGTGTAAATATCTGAAACCAAGACTTGATTTAGTCATAGAACTTTACTGTAACCTATAAGGGAAAGGTATCTAAAGATGAAGGGTTAACCGTCAGATCTTTGATTTTCAGTTTATTAAGTTAATTACCAATTGTTTTTGTTTCAGATTTACTTTAAAACATCAGATTCACACATTGTAAATATTTATTACCAGAAAATGACACCTGAATATAATTTTTGGTTCCACTGTAGATGGAGACCCAAGGGTTATGCCAGAGAGGAGATGATAGAGCTCTAAGACACTGGAGGACTCCTATTACCCCTTGTCAGCAGAAGCTATAGGTCTGTACTGAACTGTGTTCCACTAAGGTATTTGACTTTACCGTACTGTGTTTAATTCGTCCATCAGGATGAAACTGACGGTGAGTGTGGAGGAGTCCATAGTCATGTTTGTGCGTAACCTGCGCCAGCGTCTGTCCTTTCCTGTGAGAGGCTGTCAACTGGCCGTCCTGTCCCCTGCCAGTAAGAACCCACACTAACATGTCCCTCTTCCACTCTGCATTTCTGGGTATAGAGAAATTATGTAGTCCCAGTATTTTAATTCTACATTTAAAAACATCTTGTCACACATGTCTGGTGTGTAGTCTCTACTAGTCTGTGCTACTGGAGAATCGAGGGCTCTCTCCACCCCACAGAGCTGATGGACATTCCTCCCAGCGGGCCTCTCTGTGGGCGGGGCCCCATGTAGGGGCACGTTTGGACCCTCCTGGGCATCTGATCGCCTGGCCGCAGCGTGCGCTGCCCACTCGGCGGGGTCGTGTCAGCTGGCATTCCTATGTTTTGGCATCTGCCCTGCAGCAAACACACAAACACTCAGCTTGACCATGACAGGTCTGGAAGAGCGTGGTCACATGATCTCCCGTCGACGCCGTCCAATAGAATCAGTCGTGTCCCATCAGGCTGATTGGAGACAGCAGCAGGTCTGTCCGTCCCTACGGAGAGGCAGCAGGTCTGTCCGTCCTTACGGAGAGGCACATGGATGGACAGAGCAAGGGGAAGAGTGCAATAGGAGGGGGGATTCTCAAAATGCCCTTTTCACACTACTGAGCTGAGCCGAACCAAGTCAAGCTGACCTGCACTTCCCTGGTAACGCCTAGTTCTACCATAGTTGCTTGAACAGTGCTGAAAGGAAACTATCCGGCCAAAAATGTCAGGTCTGGGATCGCACACTTGTGTGGAAGGGTATTAGTCCATCAGTTCCATTTCGTCCTCCTTGCAAAACAGATTTTAACCTCAACACTGTTTTCCTTGTTAAATAAAGGTTGGTGGAGGAAATCCTCTTCACTTGCTTTTATATCTCCCTCTTCGGTCAGATCCTGTCATGATGCTAGGAGTGCTCGTTATATCTCCCTCTTGGTGACACAGAGCATCTGTCCATCTCACCCCTCCTTTCTGTCCCAGGTCATATTATGCACAGATGTGGTGTACCTCCATGGTTCAGGTGGGAACAGAGAGGCAGACAAACTGTGCCATCTGATGATCAGATACAGGTACTGCAGCTGGTGTGTAAAAAACTTATTTGGGATCCGTTTCCCTTCCACGAACGGTTGAGCTAATGCGATTAGCATGAGGTTATAAGGAACAAGAACATTTCCCAGAACATAGACATATCTGATATTGGCAGAAAGCTTAAATTCTGTCCAATTTACAGTGGCTATTCCAGTGAAAGAATACCATGCTATTGTTTGAGGAGAGTGCACGATTTTGAACATGAAAAGTTATTAATAAACAAATTAGGCACATTTGGGCAGTCTTGATACAACATTTGGAACAGAAATGCAGTGGTTTGGATCAGTCCAAAACTTTGAAAATCCACTGCTGCCATCTAGTGGCCAAGATCTAAATTGCACCTGGGCTGTAATAATACGTTATGGCCTTTCTCTTGCATTTCAAAGATGGAACAAAAAAATACAAAAGAACGTTTTTTTTTTTTCTTTGTATTATCTTTTACCAGATCTAATGTGTTATATTCTCTTACATTCCTTTCACATTTCCACAAACTTGAAAGGGTTTCCTTTCAAATTGTACCAAGAATATGCATATCCTTGCTTCAGGGCCTGAGTTACAGGCAGTTTTATTTGGGTATGTCATTTTAGGCGAAAATTGAAAAAAAGGGGCGGATCCATAAGTAACAATCAGAGTTGTGTACTGTGTACACCACAGGAGGCTGCTGAGGGGAGGACGGCTTATAATAATGGCCGGAATGGAGTCAATGGAATGTTATCAAACACATGAAAACCATGTTTTTGATGAGATTGATACCATTCCATTTATTCCGCTCCAGCCATTACCACAAGCCCGTCCTCCCCAATTATGTTGCCACCAACCTCCTGTGGTGTACACTGACATCACTAAGATAAAGATCACTTTTATATATATTCACTTAAGTACATCAATTACCCCTTATTTGTTGCTGACCTCTTATGCATTGGCATCATTTATGATAGTTGGTAGAAGACTAAGTGCTCTCTCTTTCAGGCACACAGCTGTAATAGTGGTTATCGGCAATGGCACTGCATGTCGAGAGACTGATGCGCGTTCAAAACAGCTGGGAAGTCTGAAAAATATGAGGTCAAATCATGACGTCAATTGTCTTCAGGTCAGAAAATCGGTGCTCTAGAGAGGCCCGAGTTCCCGACTTGGAATTCCGAGTTGGATGACTGTTCAAATTCCCAGTCGGAGCTTGTGTTTTTCCGAGTGACCAGTTCCGAGTTCCCAGTTGTTTTGAACACGGCACAAGGCCTTCTTTGCTGACCTCATCAGCCTAACCCTTCTTCCTGCCTCTGGACGTGTCATACTGGTAAGACCCGAGTCATGACCAGGGCACGAATCTCCCGGCAGCAACGTGATTCCCCCTTGTGTGGCCGTAATGCCCCCTAAAAAAATCTGTTTTGCGGCAAAAGTGTCCATTTAAATTTTTGGTTTGATTATAATAATTCCTAGCTCCCAATCATCGTGCTCCGAAGCGCTTCTCACTCTTATCGCTCTCTCTCGTCACGCGATTGGGTCATTCTAACAGGCATCTCAGCTCTGAAGTAGGCTACAAGTGAAGCAGGACACATCAGGGATGCGACGGCGCGAGTCCTTAGAGAATTCCGAGGCGCTTATAGAAGATGTTAGAAGAACTGTCCACGTTTAATTTTCGTCAGCCAACAAGATGAGTTGGCCTAACGAACAGCAAAAGCACTAGTCTATGTCAAAAGTTGAACTATTCTACTGGTCAGCTTGTCCTTTCTGTACGATAAATAAATATTTCTATTATACTCTGGGACAGTTGTGGGATGCGATAGATCCCAAATGAATACCACTGTAACCTACATCATAAAAACATTTAAAAGCAATGAGTCTGATGCAGCAGGTCATATATTTTTTTGTAACTATTAGGCTAGTTCTAAACATTTTAAGTGCAGCAGTACGCACATGTCAGTAGGCTATATACACGATGTTCCAAAATGCAATTAGCAGAAGTGCACTGCAAATGCGACTTTAGTATGACAGAGATGAAATTATCCTTCAGAAATGTTGAAAAAGACATCAACAAACATGTGTTGTTATGACTAGGATTGGGTCTTTGGCTCCTAGACAATGAAAGTTCAGAACATGAGAGAAATAGGCTATCGGTTATAATGGCATATGAGGAAGTGGTTATAAAATAATCAGTGGTGTAAAGTACTGAAGAAAAAATACTTTAAAGTACTACTAAAGTATTTTTTGGGATATCAGTGCTCTACTATTTCCATTTCTTGTTTTACTTTTACATTTACTTCACTACATTCCTAAAGAAAATGTGTTTATTACTCCATACATTTCCCCAAACACCCAAAAGTACTCGTTACATTTTGCAGGACAAGAAAATTGTCAAATTTACACACATCAAGAGAACCACGCCGGTCATCCCTACTGCCTCTGATCTGGCGGATTCACTAAACACACACATGCTTTGTTTGTAAATTGTTTGAGTGTGCCCTTGGCTGTCCGTAAATAAAAAAAAAAACTAGAAAATGGTGCCGTCTGGTTTCCTTAATATAAGGAATTTGAAATGATTTATACTTTTGCTTTTGATACTTAAGTATATTTAAAACCAAATGCTTTTAGACTATTACTCAAGTAGTACTTTACTGGGTGACTTTCACATTTACTTGAGTCATTTTCAATTGAGGTATCTTTACTTACTCAAGTATGAAAATTGGGAACTTTTTCCACTACTGAAAATAATCCCCTTAACATTCTCTCGGAACATGGTAAGACATGCCCCATTTAAATGACAAATTTCCAGGTTTTAAACTATTGCGTTTATGGTTAAATAGCTTAAAATATTGACTGCCTCCACTCAGATGGCAAGGTGTGTGTTGCATTGCGCAACAGGCACTGGCCTTTCTCTCCTATCGGAACAAACAGTGTGTAACGGTTCCTGTGTGTAGCAGAGTCAGGCGCAGGACAGCAGATATGAGTAATCAACGTATTTACTCAAACATGTAACAATTACAACTCAAACATACCGAGCCCACAATAATGGACCGTGTTACCAAACAAACAATTACTCACAAACAAACATGGGGGAACAGAGGGTTAAATAATGAACAAGTAATTGTGGGATTGAAACCAGTTGTGTAAAACAAGACAAAAACAATGGAAAAATGAAAAGTGGATCGGCGATGGCTAGAAAACTGGTGACGTCAACCGCTGAACGCCGCCCGAGCAAGGAGAGGGACCGACTTCGGTGGAAGTCGTGACACAGTGCCTCAGGAATTTTGACAATCAAGCCTTATTATTAATAATGATCCTACATTATTTTAGTCAAACATGACTGGTGTGTGTGTGTGTGTGTGTGTGTGTGTGTGTGTGTGTGTGTGTGTGTGTCAGGAAGTTAAAGCTTGGTCGCATTTGGATCTTCCAAATGGACAATGACCCCAAGCATACTTCCAAAGTTTTGGCAAAATGGCTTAAGGACAACAAAGTCAAGGTATTGGAGTGGCCATCACAAAGCCCTGACCTCAATCCTATAGAACATTTTTGGACAGAACTGAAAAAGTGTGTGCGAGCAAGGAGGGCTACAAAACTGACTCCGTTACACCAGCTCTGTCAGGAGGAATGGGCCAAAATTCACAGAACTTATTCTGGGAAACTTGTGGAAGGCTACCCGAAACGTTTGACCCAAGTTAAACAATTTAAAGGCATTGCTACCAAACACTAATTGAGTGTATGTAAACTTCTGACCCGCTGGGAATGTGATGAAATAAATAAAATCTGCAATAAACAATTCTCTCTACTATTATTCTAACATTTCACTTTCTTAAAATAAAGTAGTGATCCTAACTTACCTAAAACAGGGAATTCTTTATAGGATTAAATGTCAGGAATTGTGAAAAACTGAGTTTAAATGTATTTGGCTAAGTTGTTTGTAAACTTCCGACCTCAACTGTGTATAATATATATATATATATATATATATATATATATATATATATATATATATATACATACATACATACATACATACATACATACATACATACATACAGTGGGGCAAAAAAGTATTTAGTCAGCCACCAATTGTGCAAGTTCTCTCACTTAAAAAGATGAGAGGCCTGTAATTTTCATCATAGGTACACTTCAACTATGACAGACGAAATGAGGAAAAAAAATCCAGAAAATCACATTGTAGGATTTTTTATGAATTTATTTGCAAATTATGGTGGAAAATAAGTATTTGGTCACATACAAACAAGCAAGATTTCTGGCTCTCACAGACCTGTAACTTCTTCTTTAAGAGGCTCCTCTGTCCTCCACTCGTTACCTGTATTAATGGCACCTGTTTGAACTTGTTATCAGTATAAAAGACA
>QNTS01002326.1:98530-109602 GCA_003317085.1 Hucho hucho | reverse complement strand
CTTTTTTGCCCCACTGTACATACATACCGGGGCGGCAGGTAGCCTAGTGGTTAGAGTGTTAGACTAGAGCTTTAGAAAGGTTGCAAGATCGAATCCCCGAGCTGACAAGGTAAAAATCAGTCGTTCTGCCCTTCTGAACAAGGCAGTTAACCCACTGTTCCTAGGCCGTCATTGAAAATAAGAATTTGTTCTTACCTGACTTGCCTAGTTAAATAAAGGTAATAAACACATATATATATATATATATACACAGCAATGGCCGATGGCATAGGCAAGATGCAGTAGATGGTATAGAGTACTGTATATACATATGAGATGAGTAATGTAGGATATGTAAACATTATATAAAGTGGCATTGTTTAAAGTGGCTAGTGATACATTTATTACATCCAATTTTTTATTATTAAAGTGGCTAGAGATTTGAGTCAGTATGTTGGCAGCAGACACTCAATGTTAGTGATGGCTGTTTAACAGTCTGATGGCCTTGAGATAGAAGCTGTATTTCAGTCTCTCGGTCCCAGCTTTGATGCACCTGTACTGACCTCGCCTTCTGGATGATAGCGGGGTGAACAGGTAGTCGCCCAGGTGGTTGTTGTCCTTGATGATCTTTTTGGCCTTCCTGTGACATCGGGTAGTGTAGGTGTCCTGGAGGGCAGGTAGTTTACCCCCGGTGATGCGTTGTGCGGACCTCACTATCCTCTGGAGAGCCTTACGGTTGTGGGCGGAGCATTTGCCGTACCAGGCGGTGATACAGCCCGACAGGATGCTCTCGATTTGTGCATCTGTAGAAGTTTGTGAGTGTTTTTGGTGACAGATTGGCTTTGGTTCCCTTGCATTTTGGCTTTGGTGCCCTGGCATTTTGGGCACCTCTTGAAGGCCAGGCCTCTTCATGTACCTACAGACCAAAGTCCTAACTGTAGACTCCTACTGTATGTACCTAGAGACAAGTCCTAACTTGGACTCCTACTGTATGTAGGCTGCCTAGGGAACTTAGTCAGTGTCACTCAGAGGTGCCTACAGGTTCCTCTTAGGATTCCAAGACAATTCAAATGTTACATGTATGGGGCGCTTCGTTCATAAATAAACCCTGTGGCTTTTAACAAAGGTACCAACACTAGAGTTAGCACGGGGGGAGGGGGGTAAAGGATATAGGACAGGCCTGGAATGTGTAAGTCTTGTGGGTTTTAAATGCCATCTGGACCTTCTTTAAATGCCTATAATTAAGAATAAATATCTCTTGCCATCTCGCCGCCACCATAACTAGTGCAGCTCAACATAGAGCCATCCCATCCAACCCAAATAATGACTACAGTTCTGATTCTCTTGTGCCAACGTGTTTGTTGACTTTGGGTAAAGACTGGATCGTAGCCCAGAACCAGTCAGATGTGGCTGTGTACGGCTGGGCCGGTGGGGGGAGTGGTGGTTTGGGTATTGTGCTGCTTCCAGGTCCAAAAACGGGGTCCGCCTCTGCACTTTTAGGCTCTGCTTTTATTGGCTATTAATGGACCTCTACAGCAGCTGGGAGACAAGTGGATCCATTTCACTCACCAGCCCAGAAAAAGGTTGCGATACAGACTCTTCTACACGTATTCAGCCCCAAGTGCTCACATTGCTCCCAAGAAAGCCAGTGTTTTGTTATTCTAAGATGGCGTTTCTGGTTGTTTAAGTTTGCTTTCAGTTGGTTCTACTGGGACAGTGCTTTTGAAAGCTGGAAAACTGGAACGTCATCATAGAAAGAGATCTTCCTCCAGAAAATAGGTGCATTTTGTTCTACAATTGCTTTAATTTGAACTATGTGACATTGTGACATGTAGGAATGGCTAACTTCCCTTTTATGTGGTGTTGAATGGCTGTCCTGTATTAGCCACTCCCTCTAGACTAGGCTGTACTCTGTCCTGTGTTAGCCACTCCTCCTGGATTTGGCTGTACTCTGTCCTGTAATAGCCACTCCCTTTAGACTAGGCTGTACTCTGTCCTGTATTAGCCACTCCCTCTAGACTAGGCTGTACTCTGTCCTGTGTTAGCCACTCCTCCTGGATTAAGCTGTACTCTGTCCTGTGTTAGCCACTCCTCCTGGATTAGGCTGTACTCTGTCCTGTATTAGCCACTCCCTCTAAACTAGGCTGTACTCTGTCCTGTATTTTACAGTTTTTCTACATCGACCAAATGTATTTCTCTGGGATGGATTACATCTGAATAGATATGGTACAAGCATTTTCTCCTCAAACCTGACTTTCACTATAGCCTCCAACAGGGCATGTGTGTCAGAATGGCTTGGTGTAGTAGTGAAAAAGAGTCAGGCGCAGGACAGCAGAGATAAGCAACACAACGTAGTTTACTCAAAATATTTACAAAGTAGAAACGAATACCAAGCCCACCAAATGGACTGACATCAATGGAACAATTACGCACATAAACATGGGGAAAACAGAGGGTTAAATAATGAACATGTAATTGGGGAATTGAAACCAGGTGTGTATAAAACAAAGACAAAACAAATGGAAAATGAAAAGATCGGCAATGGCTAGAAGGCCGGTGACGTCGACCGCTGA
Organism: Hucho hucho; assembly: GCA_003317085.1. Taxonomy (NCBI): domain Eukaryota; kingdom Metazoa; phylum Chordata; class Actinopteri; order Salmoniformes; family Salmonidae; genus Hucho; species Hucho hucho. The sequence continues at coordinate 107,050 of QNTS01002326.1, read as the reverse complement.
ATGCCGCCCGAACAAGGAGAGGGACCGACTTCGGCGGAAGTCGTGACAATGTGAGAATTGACAATATATAGCCATGGGGGATGATACTCGAAATTGGTCGATTCCCCATCAGACTACTCATTGCTCCCCTCCCAGCTTTAAATAGCTCTACAGGTGCTGCTAACATGGATGAAACTTTTGATGGACTTCACAAGCATTTCGCTACACTCGCATTAACATCTGCTAACCATGTGTATGTGACAAATAAAATTTGATTTGATGTTATTGTTACACTATTGTCAAGGTACCGTGTTGCCACTTCCTCGTACAGGCAGAGGGGTATTGTTAGAAGTAATCTCGTCTCCATCCAACTCAGGCCTGTCAGTAGCTACATGAGGAAGCGTCGCTCATCTAATATTACCTTGAATGGTCCATCTGATATGAGCTCTCGAAATAGTGGCCTAGGAATTATTCATTTGAATGCTAGAAGCTTGATCCAAAAGTTTGATTTTATTGAAATACTGGTCTCACAATCACATGCTGACATATTGATTATATCTGAATCCTGACTCTGTGTCTCTGTTCCAGACTCAGATGTTCTGTTAGCTGGGTATAATGTCTACAGAGCAGACAGAGTGGGTAGAGGTGGAGGTATTGCCATATATGTTAAATGCAACCTAGATGTCACTGTGTCCATTTCAACTTCGGTTCCGAAACAGTATGAATGCTTAGTTCTAAATGTGGTCCTTGTTCATAATGCACTATTAACGCTAGCAGGATTTTATCGCCCACCCTCAGCTCCGGTATCTGCTCTATGCAAATTGTTTGAGTTAATGTCTAATTATACAAACTCTGAATTGTTGATTATTGGAGATCTCAATGTGGATTGGCTGATGCCTGCATCGTTTAAATTAAAAGACATTTGTAACGAACTAAATCTTACTCAACTAATAACTATACCTACCCGTCCTAATCCAAAAGTCCCCAAAAATCTTAATTAATAGACCTTATCTTAACAAATACACCTCACAAATATATAGCTAGTGGGTTATTTGCAAATGACATCAGTGACCACTGCCCTATTGCATGTATCAGAGATACTAGGCTAAAAAACCCTGATCCCGTATAATTCTAAAGAGAAACTATAAACGCTTCTCAGAGCAAGCTTTTATCCAAGTCCTTTATTATTCAGAGCTTTTATCTGTAAACTGCATAATTGACCCAGTTTTAGCGTTCTCTTTCTTTTCATACATTTTTACCTTTATGGCTGATAAACACGCCCCGTTAAAGCGACTTAGGGTAAAAAATCTAAATAATCCTTGGTTCTCTTGTGATTTTAAAATCCTTTTTCTGCAAAAGAATCAAGCATGGGTCTTGGCGAGGAAAACTGGTGAAACAGCTGATTGGCTGCTTTTTAGGCAATTGAGAAATAAATGGACCGGAGGAATAAAAAAGGCTGTTAACTCACTTAAAACTGTTATCTCACTTAAACCTGTTATCTCACTTAAACGAGGAAACTCCTTGACTTCCCTGCCGAAGCAAATTAAATCGGAATCTGGGATCACCAGTGACCGAACTGAAATTTGTGATGTTTTTAATAAGCATTTTATTTCTGCTGGTTTTCTTTTTGAAAGAAAAAATGGCCACCATGATCTTGTCTGGTGTGTTGTTTCAGTATTGTTTTAGATTCTAAGAAATCATTAGGCCTTGACAATCTGGATCCATATTTACTCAAGTGTGCAGCACCTATTATTGCTAGTGCAGTGACGCATATCTTTAATTAAACATTTGTTGTAGGAAAGATTCCTAAAGCTTGGAAAACAGCTTTTATTTTACCACTCCTCAAGGGAGGTGATGGTAGTGAATTGGATAATTATCGGCCCATCTCTAAGCTCTCCTGTTTGGCTAAAATTCTAGAGTCATTGGTGAATAGGCAACTACAATTATTTTTTAACTGTTAACAATATTCTTTCTAGTAATCAATCAGGCTTCAGACCTAAACACAGTACTACTACGGCCACTGTATGTGTTGTAAATGATATTACTAATGCCCTAGATAATAGAAAGTACTGTGCTGCCTTGTTCATAGATTTGTCGGTTAAAGGGGTCCCACAAGGTTCTATACTTGGTCCATTACTGTTCACTCTCTACATAAACAATATCGGTGATGAGATAAGAAAGTGACACATTAATTTATATGCTGATGACACTGTCATGTACTCTATTGCTTTAAGATATTGCAAGGTTATTTTATACAGCTGAAAGTTGTTTTAAATGCAAAGAAAATACATTTTATGATTTTTAATAGGTTTTAAAAGTTGGTTGAAAATACACTTGCACTTACGAGCTTAGATGGTTCTCGAATTAATCAGATCTCTGCATATAAATACTTAGGGATATGGTTGGATGATAAACTGTCTTTTAAAATGCATATTGACAAACTTTGTAAACGGCTAAGAATCAAGCTAGGCTTTCTCTATAGAAACAGGACATGTTTATCCTCTACAAATAGAAGACAAATTGTGCAAGCTACTGTTATAGATTATGGGGATATTATCTACATGCATGCTACGGCATCAACACTTAAATCACTGGATGCTACTTATCATTGCGCACTTAGGTTTATTATGGGTGCTAGCTACAGAACTCACCACTGTGTTTTATATCAAAATGTGGGTTGGACTTCGCTGTCCATGAGACGAGAACAACATGCTCTCGTGTTTGTCTATAAAGCACTTCTGAATAAACTAACTTCTTATTTATCATCACTCAATCACATTAGAATTATAATTCCTTAAACCAGGTCTCAAGCATGGATTACACTTGAGGCCCCTGCGATCTCCACAGAGTTGGGTATGGCTTCCTTTTCCTGTTACGCTCCTTGCCTATGGAATAGCCTGCAGACTAAACTTAAACATGAGACTCTTGTCCCCCTTTCCCATTTTAAACATTTATTGGAGGATTTTTATTGTTGTATTGCTTGTAACTGCTTCGGGTAATGCAAGTTCTTGTGCTGTTAGGGGAATAACCTGTGTGTAAATGTAATAATCTGCTGCTATATTTTTTGTGTTATCTGTGATTGTTTTGTTTGTCTTGTATAGTTTCGTAAACAAGTTTATTAAACATTGTACCTAAACTGTATATGTAAACATGTATACGCAGGGCCCAGCTGTAAAAGAGACCTTGGTCTCAGTCTGTGTTCCTTGTTGAAATAAAGGTACAATAATTATGTGACTGTAGACTGTAGTGAAACCTCCAGTCTCAGATGTGTGAAAGCAGTATGTCCCTGTTGGAGCGAGGCAGAGACGCGTCCCCTGTTGGAGCGAGGCAGAGACGCTGTCTCCAGATATTTTCCAGGATTTCACTCTTAACAGCTTGATCAAATCAACTCCCCCCAGAAATAGTTCCAGCATCCTGGATTTCCAGAGTTCCATTCCTTGAGGAGGACGGGGGTTTTCCCTAAGTCCTTTTAAAGTATTGTAATTTGAAGAGCCCAGGGAATGATAATTTGCGATGAGGAATGACATTTTCAGCGCCGATGGCTTTTGGTCCCGCTGATCGAACCCTGGTTGACCTGGGCAACTGCCAAGTCATCTTGATAATGAGCCAGAATGGCAGTCGAATCAGAAACACCAGGATGCTGGGCTGCTCACTGTGACCGTCCCTGACCAGTGTCGCTCGTGCCGACCACTAAGTTAAAATTTGATTGACAGGCGACGCGGCTCACTGAATGTCCTCACTACAGTGGCAAGACACTCTCTACGCCTCTGTGATTCCTGTGGGTGAAAAATTAGAATGCGGAGCCTTAAATCAAAGGGCAATCCAACCAAGGTCAGGCTTCCACACAGTTTATTTAATCTCCTCATGATAAATGTGGCCCATCCGTAACACTGTGGCGAGGGTCGCTCTGTTCCTCTCCTTCCTCTCAGACTGTTTAAGCAACTGGAAACAGTTCTCTACTTACAGAGATTTCTATTTTGGGCGAATCCAAGCAATTATTCTTTGTATTTCGCTGTGAAAGGCTCGACTGGAGCCTCTCGCTAAGTGAATTTCCTCAGAACTGCTGTGCATGACAAAAAAAGATGTATTCTTGTACATAAGCTTGCAACTAGAAATGAAAAAAGACTACGGTCTGCAAATCCCAGAGTTCTTGTTTCCAAATGTCCTGTAGATGATTGAATTGAACAGCAGTATAGTGAAAAACATAATGATTGAGTATATCCTATTATATAATGTGAGACCATTCTTCCACTAAGTGATAACTTATGTTGAATGCCTGTGTGAACTTGAGAAGTTATATAAAAACAATTAAGTGTGTATGTTTGTGTGCGCTCTCTCTCTTGCTCTTGTTCAGCCCAGGAGCACACTTCAACCACTTCTCCAGTTCTCCACTCTCTGTACAAGTTAATTAAAGAGGCAGCCTCATTCTCACCGTCTGCTATCTGTCTCCCAGCACTACACCTTTATCAGAACCCCTCTTGGTGCACCCTTCACCCCTCTGTGCATCCCACCCTGCCTGTCCCCACGTCCCCCCCAGCCTTCCTCAGCACTGCCCTTCCGCCTGGCTGCTCCTCTGGAATGACAGCCAGCACCAGCAGCCGGCGTGCTGGAATGAGCCTCCGGGACTCCCCTACCCTGGCCACGGCTCTCTAGGGCCTGCTGTTGCTGCACCACTCAGTGTGTGAATGGGTCTGGGTGAACTGGAGGAATAGGGGATAGGAGGGAGGCATCTGCCTATTGAGTGAGTTAGATATACTCTAATGTTAATAAGCCAGTTATCTTTTGTCTCCACCTGGTAACGTGCTCACTGCACTTTGGGGGTGTGACCTTTTCAGACTGCAATTGACCTTGTCTGTGTGGTGTTCCACTCTGACTTACTACCTTAATATCTTACTAAACTCAGGAAAAAAAGAAACGTCCTCTCACTGTCAACTGTGTTTATTTTCAGCAAACTTAACATGTGTAAATATTTGTATGTACATAACAAGATTCAACAACTGAGACATAAACTGAACAAGTTCCACAGACATGTGACTAACAGAAATGGAATAATGTGTCCCTGAACAAAGGGAGGGTCAAAATCAAAAGTAACAGTCAGTATCTGGTGTGGCCACCAGCTGCATTAAGTACTGCAGTGCATCTCCTCCTCATGGACTGCACCAGATTTGCCAGTTCTTGCTGTGAGATGTTACCGCACTCTTCCATCAAGGCACCTGCAAGTTCCCAGACATTTCTGGGGAGGAATGGCCCTAGCCCTAGCCCTCACCCTCCAATCCAAGAGGTCCCAGATGTGCTCAATGGGATTGAGATCCGGGCTCTTCACTTGCCATGGCAGTACACTGGCATTCCTGTCTTGCAGCAAATCACGCACAGAACGAACAGAATGGCTGGTGGCATTGTCATGCTGGAGGGTCATGTCAGGATGAGCCTGCAGGAAGGGTACTACATGAGGGAGGAGGATATCTTCCCTGTAACGCACAGCGTTGAGATTGCCTGCAATGACAACAAGCTCAGTCCGATGATGCTGTGACACACCGCCCCAGACCATGACGGACCCTCCACCTCCAAAATTGATCCCGCTCCAGAGTACAGGCCTCGGTGTAACGCTCATTCCTTCGACGATAAACACGAATCCGACCATAACCCCTGGTGAGACAAAACAGCGACTCGTCAGTGAATAGCACTTTTTTGACAGTCCTGTCTGGTCCAGCGACGGTGGGTTTGTGCCCATAGGCGACGCTATTGCATGTGATGTCTGGTGAGGACCTGCCTTACAACAGACCTACAAGCCCTCAGTCCAGCCTCTCTCAGCCTATTGCGGATGGTCTGAGCACTGATGGTGTGATTGTGCGTTCCTGGTGTAACTTGCGCAGTTGTTGTTGCCATCCTGTACCTGTCCCGCAGGTGTGATGTTCGGATGTACCGATCCTGTGCAGGTGTTGTTACACGTGGTCTGCCACTGCGAGGATGATCAGCTGTCCGTCCTGTCTCCCTGTAGCGCTGTCTTAGGCATCTCACAGTACGGACATTGCAATTTATTGCCCTGGCCACATCTGCAGTCCTCATGCCTCCTTGCAGCATGCCTAAGGCATGATATATCAGATGAGCAGGAACCCATGACATCTATCTTTTGGTGTTTTTCAGAGTCAGTAGAAAGGCCTCTTTAGTGTCCTAAGTTTTCATAACTGTGACCTTAATTGCCTACCGTCTGTAAGCTGTTATTGTCTTAATGACCTTTCCACATGTGCATGCTCATTAATTGTTTATGGTTCATTGAACAGTCATGGGAAACAGTGTTTAAACCCTTTACAATGAAGATCTNAATACCTTAGTGACTTAGTACGGTATTAACTTAATACCCTTTCACCTATTCTCTTTCCACTACTACAGTTACTAAAGCAATATTGGGAGAGTAATGAGAAATGTAATTATCAAGTGAATTAAATAGTCCATTTTGATTAACCTATTTATTGTGAAAAAGGGTAGCCAAATGTAGAAGCAATTTTTTTATTGGAATGACCTGTTGTGTGTGTGTGTGTGTGTGTGTGTGTATATATATATATATATTAGTATTCAGACCCCTTGACTTTTTCCACAATTTGTTACGTTACAACCTTATTATAAAATGTATTAATCTACACACAATACCCCATAATGACAAAGCGAAAACAGGTTGTACATTGTTTTTGCTAAAAAAATACAAAATAAAACTGAAATACCTTAGTTACATAAGTATTCAAACCCTTTGCTATGAGACTCGAAATTGAGCTCAGGTGCATGCTGTTTCCATTGAATTCTCTCCATTGAATTCTCCTACAACTTGATTGGAGTCCACCTGTGGTAAATTCAATTCATTGGACATGATTTGGAAAGGCACACACCTGTCTATATAAGGTCCCACAGTTAACAGGGCATGTCAGAGCAAAAACCAAGCTATGAGTTCGAAGGAATTGTTCGCAGAGTCACCGAGACACTATTGTGTCAAGGTACAGATCTGGGGAAGGGTACCAAAACATTTCTGAAGCATTGAAGGTCCCCAAGAACACAGTGGCTTCCATTATTCTTAAATGGAAGAAGTTTGGAATCACCAAGACGTTTCCTAGAGCTGGCTGCCCGGCCAAACTGAGCAATCGATGGGCGAAGGGCCTTGGTCAGGGAGGCCACCAAGAATAGGAGAAATGTCAGGTTGGATGGGGAGCGTACTGTAGCTGCACAGCTATTTTCAGGTCTCTCCAGAGATGTTAGATTGGGTTCAAATCCGGCCTCTGGCTGGGCCACTCAAGTACATACAGAGACTTGTCCCGAAGCCACTCCTGCGTTGCCTTGGCTGTGTGCTTAGGGTTGTTGTCCTGTTGGAAGGTGAACCTTCGCCACAGTCGGAAGTCCTGAACGCTCTGGAGCAGGTTTCCATGAAGGATCTCTCTGTACTTTGCTCCGTTCATCTTTCCCTTGATCCTGACTAGTCTCCCAGTCCCTGCCACTGAAAAATATCCCCACAGCATGATGCTGCCACCACCGTGCTTCACCGTAGGGATGGTGCCAGGTTTCCTCCAGACGTGATGCTTGGCATTCAGGCCAGAGAATCTTGTTTCTCAGGGTCCGAGTCTTTAGGTGCTTTTTGGAAAACTCCAAGCAGGCTGTCGTGCCTTTTACTGAGGAGTGGCTTCTGTCTGGCCACTCTACCTTAAAGGCCTGATTGGTGGAGTGCTGCAGAGATGGTTGTCCTTCTGGAAGGTTCTCCCATCTCCGCAGAGGAACTCTAGAGCTCTGTCAGAGTAACCATTGGGTTCTTGGTTACCTCCCTGACTAAGGCCCTTCTCCAACGATTGCTCAGTTTGGCCCGGCGGCCAGCTCTAGGGCCTTGGTGGTTCCAAACTTCTTCCATTTTAAGAATGATGGCGGCCACTGTGTTCTTGGGGACCTTCAATGCTACACATATTTTTTGGTACACATTCCCAGATCTGTGCCTCAACACAATCGTGTCTTGGAGCTCTACGGACAATTCCTTGAACCTCATGGCTTGGTTTTTGCTCTGATGTGCACTGTCAACATTGGGACCTTATATAGACAGGTGTGTGCCTTTCCAAATCATATCCAATGAATTGAATTTACCACAGGTGGACTTAAATTAAGTTGTAGAAATGTCTCAAAGATGATCAAGGGAAACAGGATGCACCTGAGCTCAATTTCGAGTCTCATATTCGAGTCTCATTTTCATTATGGGGTATTGTTTGTAGATTGTTGAGTTTTTTTTTTTTCATACATTTTGGAATACGGCTGTAACGTAACGAAATGTTGAAAAAGTCAAGGGGTCTGAATACTTTCTGAAGGCACTGTATTTACTATAAATATAGAAGGTTTGCTGAGGCGTTGGCGTGGTGGCTTGACCTGTCTGTAGCCTGCTGCTGGCCTACACGGCACTTAACTCTGTACTGCTCCTCACCCCTGTCCTGTCTGCCAGCCTTCCTCTTCCTCTGGATGCTACAGACAGATAGTGTTGTTTTCAGATGGAGAGCTGTGTCTTAACTTCTTAAGGAGCAG
>QNTS01002326.1:78387-90086 GCA_003317085.1 Hucho hucho | reverse complement strand
TATGCTGATGTCATGGGCTACAATGTGGTATGCTGATGTCATGTGGTATGCTGGTGTCATGGGATATAATGGGATATGCTGATGTCATGGGCTACAATGTGATATGCTGATGTCATGGGCTACAATGTGGTATGCTGGTGTCATGGGCTACTATGTGATATGCTGGTGTCATGGCTATAATGTGATATACTGATGTCATGGGCTACAATGCGGTATGCTGATGTCATGTGGTATGCTGGTGACATGGGATATAATGTGATATGCTGATGTCATGGGCTACAATGTGGTATGCTGATGTTTTAGGCTACAATGTGGTCTTGGGCTATAATGTGATATGTTGATGTCATGGGCTACAATGTGGTATGCTGGTGTCATGGGCTACAATGTGGTATGCTGGTGTCATGTGCTATAATGTGATATGCTGATGTCATGGGCTACAATGTGGTATGCTGGTGTCATGGGCTACAATGTGGTGTGCTGATGTCATGGGCTACAATGTGATATGATGATGCCATGGGGAAACATGTTGTTTGCTGATGTCATGTGGTATTCTGGTGTCATGGGCTACAATGTGGTATGCTGATGTCATGGGCTACATTGTGGTATGCTGATGTCATGGGCTACAATGTCATATGCTCATGTCATGGGCTACAATGTGGTATGCTGATGTCATGTGCTACAATGTGATATGCTGATGCCATGGGCTACAATGTGGTATGCTGATGTCATGGGCTACAATGTGATATGTTGATGTCATGGGCTACAATGTGGTATGCTGATGTCATGTGATATGCTGATGTCATGTGCTACAATGTGATATGCTGATGCCATGAGCTACAATGTGATATGCTGAAGTCATGGGCTATAATGTGATATGCTGATGTCATGGGCTACAATGTGTATGCTGATGTCATGATAGTTTTTTGTGAGAATAATAAAAGGTTCTTTGTCGCCACAAGATCAAAGCATCAAAAGACGTGTATGTCTCAGTGACTTCAGAGTGGCTGGAGCCAATCTCCAGAAATAATAGTTTTACTACGCTACACATTTCGTGCTTCATCTGGCTCTGCTGGGCCTTTTGAAGGGACTTTAAGGCCATTGGACATTAGAGCAAGAAACATCAAAACACAGAAACCCTTAAAGCCACATCTGAATACATGCAATGGCAGTCACTAACCTTATGAACGAATTGCAAAAATCACTGAAGCTGGAGTCTCATATCTCCCTCTCTAACTTTAAGCATCAGCTGTCAGAGCAGGTTACCGATCACTGTACTTGTACACAGCCCATCTGTAAATAGGCCTATTTATTGCCTTACCTCCCTACTCTTCTACATTTGCACACACTGTACATAGATTGTTCTATTGTGTTATTGACGGTATGTTTGTTTCTGTAACTCTGTTGTTGTTTTTGTCGCACTGCTTTGCTTTATCTTGGCTAGGTTGCAGTTGTAAATGAGAACTTGTTCTCAACTGGCCTACCTGGTTAAATAAAGGTGAAATAAAAATGAATTGGCCTTAGGAATCAATGGCAGTCACTAACCTTAAATTGGCTTTTTGAAGATTGAGATTGAAACCAAGATGCACATTAAAGCCTAGATGAGTACATTTTACCAGATGGTACAGAACATGAGAATAGAGCCCAGACATTAGAGAAATATCCCCCCTCTCAAAATGGACAAGTCGTAATTGAAGCGTGCTATAAGCAGTTTCTGCCTAGGCTGACCTGTAGATAGATAGATAGGGTTTGAATGGGAACGTGGTTGTGGGTGCCCACGGCCCCCACAGGCAGTGGAGACTGCTGAGGGGAGGACGGCTCTTTAATAATAGCTGGAACGGAGCAAATAGCAAAAAATAATAGCTGGAATGGCATCAAACACATGGAAACCATCTGTTCAATGTATTTGATACCATTCCACTGACTCCACTCCAGCCATTACCACAAGCCCGTCCTCCCCAATTAAGGTGCCACCAATCTCCATGTGGCCAACAATGTGCCACCCTGCTGCTCCACTGGTGGCCAAGCAATATGCTAGGGCGCCAACGCTCTCTGCTCAGCCGTGTGTGTATGTGTGTGTGTGTGGTAAACATGGGTGACATTTTGTGTGTGTGTGTGTCAACAGATTGATGTGAGTGGCTGTGAGGCCTTGCTCTTTTCAGACGTGCTCTGCGGTGGCAGCTGGAGTGTGGTGTTGGCGGGGCCACACGCTGACTGGGCGCTTCCTGCCTCCTAGCACCACACGTCAGACTGACGGCCCTTGACAACTGCCATTTGGACCCTTTTCTGGGCGAAAAATGTCATCATTTTCCGACAGGACCAGGGCCTGTATCTGATCGTCAATCCTCTGGCCACAGTCCCCCGGGTCAGGCTTTGCAGCTGACTGAACAATGGGGCAAAGCTGTTTGAGCTGTGTGTTTATTATTCAACATACTGTGAACGTACATTTGAACACACATTCCTCATTTGTTTCTAGTCACTCTATGCGAGAGAGACTTCTGTTCTTCCTCAAAATAAAACATCAGAAATGTCGATGTGTAAAGAAATCAAAGTCGGTATAAGTTGTTGCAGAGCAATTCACAGACGCATCACTCTCACTGAACACCCTATAAGCAACACTAAAAGAGACCGTTTGCTCTTTGAAGAGTTACTCAATGGCTGTATGGCTGTTTTGTTCCTGGATCAGCTGATTGGAACAATGTGGCAGGACAGCCAGGTAGTTGAATATAGAGGTTGGACCAAGCATTGATCATCATTATTTGAATGATGCCAATGATGGTATTGTTGAAGATGTTGAGTTTAGTGAATTTAGTGATCGCTGATTGGTGACGTCACAGAGGATTGTTCCAATGATATCAGAAGAAAATATTCTGCATTTGAGGTCATAAAGTACGACAATAATATTATCTGATCTGTGGGTGGTGATGTCACAAAGGAGAATAATCATTTTGTAAATTGTGAAGTAACACTATTTTTGTAAGCTTGATGGATTGAGGAGATTGTCAGGGTCATAATGGAGAGATAGACATTTTCAGTTCAATGAGTTGTGGGGTTTTAATTGGAGAAAGATGAGTCCTTGTTATGGTGTTGAAGACCCAATTTTGTCTCAGTGCAACTCCAACTTGGCCTTTGTGTAGCCCAATGGAAGAAATTCCATTTGGGTATCATTTCAACATGATGATATTGTCCTTGCTCCTCTCTAACAGATCTGATGATTAACTTTAATTAAGGATTGTTTGAGCGAGGGGTCCAGGCGGGGTGTAGTATCAAAGCTTGTATCCGTCTCTCCCAATGTCAGTCATCACTGGCCATCAGGGGCAGTGCCCTGGAGGAGGGTGTGAGAGAGAGAGAGGGGGATACAGTAAAACTGGGGATCGGAGGAGGCTTGGCTGTGACTTTGCCCCAGGACGGGGACCAGGGACAAGGGTCTGAGTAAGTGAGTGACAACCCTGAAGGGCCACCAAGTCATCCGTTTCACTAAGAGGCAGCCGTTGACTTTGTGCGTGTGTGTGTGTGTGTGTGTATGTATGGCAGTGTTTGTGTCCACTTAGGCCAGAGCGCAGGGCACAGACAACCTTCTGCTTGCTGCCACAGCGATGCCTTTGCCATGACGATGGCCTGGGTGCCGTGGAGACGAGGGGTCAAGGCTGACTCTATGACAGGGCCACTCAGGGCTGCTGCCCCGGCAGCACTGCTGATTAATTCTGAAATTATAGGGGCCTCTATCTCTCTGTCTCTCCCCCCCTTCCTATCAGTCTATCCATTCTCATATGACTGCAGAGTTTTTTGGGGGACACACTAGCTGTACATGGACACTATCCCCTGGGACAGAGACTAGCTGTGCAGGGACTCTATCCCCTGGGACAGAGACTGGCTGTGCAGGGACTCTATCCCCTGGGACAGAGACTAGCTGTACAGACTCTCTTTCAATTGACCCAGAGCATCCCAATGTGTCGCATGTCAGTTAATGAGGAAGAGACAGATTGTGTGTGTTCATTTGTTGCTTGCTCTATTCCCTCTCTCTGTGGTTGCTGCTTCTGACGTAGAGGGAGAGCCATGGCCTTGTCAGTGGATGGATGTCCTTGTTCTGCTCAGCGCTGCCTTTATTTGTCAGAGATCATTAGGCCTTGTTCTAAGAGTCTGGTGTTGGCCTGCTATCAAACTGTCAACACCGAAAGGCTACTCTTCCTCTTCACTGGTCACCTGTAATTTCTCTGGAACCTGCTCTACTGTGTGTGTGTGTGTGTGTGTGTGTGTGTGTGTGTGTGCGTGCATGTGGATGTGTGAGAGAGTACATGAACTTGTGTATATTTATATTGTGTGCTTTGAAATGTGTGGTCAATGTGTGTGTTTGTCAGAGGTGTTGGTCTAGATGGCCTGTGTCTGTGGAGCTGCCTCTGGGCTCTGGAGTGGTGAGAGAGGGAGGGAAACAGAAAGAGAGAGAGACGGGAGAACAGAACAACCACCCTGTCGCTTCACGCTTGAGCCTGTGCGTCAGTTTGGCTTGTGGCCTTTGCTAGGGTCCTCCTATATCCATACAGGACATGCTCTTATGTCTGTCTCTGTGGCCTGCGGTTGGTCCCTGCTTCACTGTCTACTCTACATGGTCCTATCCCTGTCTCTCTCAGTTAGTGTTTATTGTAGCTCTCTAGTTTGTCAGCCTCTTTGTCTGTCCGTCTGTATTTCTCACGTTTTTTTTGTGTCTCGTCTGTCCTGTTCAATGTGACTGTTTGTTTGTCCCTCCGCCTCTCTTTGTGAGAATGATGTGTATTTGGGTGTGTCCCTGCACTGTGGCCTTTCTAATCCATCTGATTGTCTTATTAATGACCAGTTCGCCGGCTCCATCTACTCTAACCGCATTGAAGGTCATGTGCCAGGGCTCATTAGCGCTGTTGCTACGATGACATGTCAGCAGAGAGAGGGGGAGAGCTGATGAAAAGACAGTCATCAGAGTAGGTGAAAGGGGGATGAAAAGAGAGAGGGAGCGCTGATGAAAAGACAGTCATCAGAGTAGGTGAAAGGGGGATGAAAAGAGAGGGAGCGCTGATGAAAAGACAGTCATCAGAGTAGGTGAAAGGGGGATGAAAAGAGAGGGGGAGAGCTGATGAAAAGACAGTCATCAGAGTAGGTAAACGGGGGATGAAAAGAGAGGGGGAGAGCTGATGAAAAGACAGTCATCAGAGTTGGTGAAAGGGGGAGGAGAAAATGGGAAAAGAGAGGAGACACGTGTGATTCTTGTCAGAAGGCTTCTGCCGGCTGTCGCTAAGAGGATGGTAGTAATTGGCAATGTTGTCATGGAAGAGCTTTGGGCTTGTGATGTGGCTGTATTGAGAAGGGGATTTGTATTTGTATTTATTATGGATCCCATTAGCTGCTGCCAAAGCTACTCTTCCTGGGGTCCAGCAAAATTAAGGCAGTTTATACAATTTAAAAAACATTACAATACATTCACAGATTTCACAACACACTGTGTGCCATCAGGCCCCTACTCCACCACTACCACATATCTACAGTACTAAGGCCATGAGTATGTATAGTGAGTATGTTATCTTGTGTGTGTGTGTGTGTGTCTGTGCCAATGTTTGTGTTGCTTCACAGTCCCCGCTGTTCCATAAGGTGTTTTTTTATCTGTTTTTTTAAATCTAATTTTACTGCTTAAATCAGTTACTTGATGTGGAATAGAGTTCCATGTAGTCATGGCTCTGTGTAGTGCTGTGTGCCTCCCATAGTCTGTTCTGGACTTGGGGACTGTGAAGAGACCTCTTGTGGAATGTCTTGTGGGGCATGCAAGGGTATCCTGGAAGAGGTTTGGTTGTACCTACAGTGAGTGTGAGAGGGACAGGCGCTGACCTCGCTTCACAAAGGTCAGCTAGAGATGTACTCTGAGGAGAGATACTCCCCCATCGGATCTATCTATCCACGAGGAAGGGGATATCCTACAGATGGAGGAGGGATCAGAGGCATGACTTTATGATGATACCTCTAACCGGACATGGAGGATAATATGGCAACTGTGAGATTAATAAATTAGTATAATATTCATGTTCTCAATTCCCCCACCATTGCGCAGTCGTTAGCCTTCAGTCGTTAGCCTACAATAGATGCATAACTCAGTGGTAGTAGTTCTATCGTCCTCCTTTCAACAGCGACTTTAGTATAGTCCCATAAATGTAAATTAAACATTACTGTGGCTAGGTTTGACTGAGCTTCATATGATTATAATATTATTTCTAATTATTTCCTCATTATTCTGTGTTATTTGTTTAATACGACTGGTGTTTATGTGCCAGACATTTATTCTGAAGTGCTAAGCCTATTCTATCCCAAGTTCCCAATAAGGGTTTAATGATGTATTTAATTATGTATCAGTTGTCACCTTCTGGTGAAGCAAACAGTGGCAGTACACATACTAGTCCTCTAGGTGGCAGTAGTGTCCCACGCATGGCCTGGGTTCTCTGTTCTGCAGGGTTGTGAATATTCTCTATCTCTCCCTTTCTGATCCACTCACACACAAACACTCATCTTGGAGGTTGAGTCCATTAGGTAATGATTCATTCAGAGAGTTGATCCTGTCCTTTAACTCTGCTCTCACCCTGCCTTTGTCTTAAGTCTGGCGAGGCACCACCTTTTGGCATTTGCTCTCACATCATGTATATTTTTTATGGGGAGGACGGGCTTATGGTAATGACTGGAGCTGAATATGTGGATTGGTATCAAACACATGGTTTGATGCCATTCCATTCGCTCCGTTCCAGCCATTATTATGAGCTGTCCTCCCCTCAGCAGCCTGCACTGAAACAAATGTCCATATTTTAAAAGTAACAATCCACACAATGGTAACATTGGATGAGCTTGAGTGTTTTATGACCAGTTAGTCATATAATTGAAAATAATAGATACAAATGTTGAATACACATAGACTTCTAGATATATAGTTGAGAACCCACATGAATGAAGATACAGGAGCAGAAGCATGTGCCCTGGTCTCTTCTATTTGCTAGATGCGTAGGTCTGTGATCACCGGAGTTGGGAGAGAACATGAGAGATAATTACCATGATGAAAGGTTAGCTCTTGAGTCAGTGTCAGTCTGTTTGACATAGAGGGTCATGACAGAGAAAGGAGATCTTGTTCCTGAGTGAATTAATTGATTTGTAGATAATGGTGCACTTGACGTTAGACATTGAAGTGGTATTGAGGGTGAGAATTTATTTTTATTTTACTAGGCAAGTCAGTGAAGAACAAAATCTTGTTTACAGTGACAGCCTCGGAACAGTGGGTTAACTGCCTTGTTCAGGGGCAGAACAGCACATTTCTACCTTGTCAGCTCAGGGATTCGAACTAGCAACCTTTTGGTTACAGGCCCAATGCTCTAACCACTAGGCTACCTGCCGCTCCAGAATCATCAGCTCTCATCTCTGCAGTCTGGCCTGGCCCGGCCCGTCAGCTCTCAACTCTGCTGTCTGGTCTGGTCTCGCCTGTCAGCTCTCATCGCCCCACTGTGTGCCTGTAAGGTGAGAGAGCGAATGTACAATGCATAGCACCACTGACACCACTGTAGGCTTGCCTGGCTGCCAGTTTGCCTGCCTGCCTGCCTGTCTGTTTGTGGGTCTATCCACTAAACTACGCAGTCATGAAGGGGTCAACTTTGACACAAAATATCCCCTCTGGTTATGTTTCCCAGGACCTTCTAACACCACTATATTTTTTTTAAGGTCAATGACTTCAGTTGTAGCTATCAAGAACTGACATTTACCTGCAACTATTCCTTAATTAACATCAGTCAATACTGACATGGTGCCCTGGTACTGACAAACTGCTCTAGTCCCTTATCCCAGCAGTCTGGTCATCTCTGTAGATCTCATGTTGCTGTGAAATCTGACTTCCTTCAGTGTCCATGTTGTGTGACTGACCACACAAGCTCTCTCCACTCTGCACAATCCGTCATCTCAAACACAGAAAAACATTGAAGAAACTCTGGAAAATAATCAAACGCTCTCCAAAACAGGATTGGAGAAATATACCAGACTTCCTCTATAAAAACAGTAAATCAAGCTAGTTATTTATTCATGAATTGTTCTCTGGTCGAGAGCGCTAGCAAGCCCAGGGAGCCATATTTATCCACTTAATGGAAGGCGTAAGTAACTGTTTAATTTCGGATGTGTGTAAAAATGTGGTGACATTTATCTTGGATACAGTGGAGTAGAATGGTGAGGAGGACATTGTAGAAATATTGTTCTGTGGGTGAATGAAGAGGGAGTGTGTTTTCAGTATTTGGATGTGTTTGTTAGCGGGGAGAGTTTTTTAAGTATATTTTTTTACAAAAACGGCCTTAAGGGCTTGTATTACACCCCACATCCCAATTATAGAGATCCCCCTTCCCTGGTCAGTCTCTAGTCTCCTGAGAGGGAAATCTTCCCCCTGCCCTGGTCAGTCTCTAGTCCCCTGAGATGGAATACTGGTGTCCCCTAGTGTCAAAATATTATAACAACACCCTTAGATTATCCAAGGTCCCATTGGCAGGAATTGATACAGGATTCTTACGTGAAGGTTATGACATTGAGTGGGAGACAGTGCTGGCTAGAATTTGAGCATTTTGCTGAGTGGCTAGAGTGGATAGTTCTGTATCTAGACTGGTGGATGCATTGTAGTGTGTGTATTTAAATCAGTGACGACCTAAAAGTGTTTTGTTAGGGATTCAATATGTGATTGTGTGTGTGAGAATATGTAAGTAGACAGCTTGATTGTAGCCTATGTTACAGCATACAAGACTACAAGACTATCTGACGGTGATGTGGGTTTGTGTTTGAATAACAACGCTGATTATTGATATTGGACTGGTGGACGATATGGTCAAGTGTGTCATGGTGGAGGACTGTCTGGATGTGCGAGGCTGAGCGCGAGTCGGTTTGTAAGAGGTGGAGGATATGGTGGTGTGTTTTGCTTGATGACTCGCTGGATGCACGTAGTTGAGGTGCGACTGGGACGGAGGAGCATGGGGAATCAATGCCTCACTCTCTGCATCTCTCCTTGGAAGCCTGTGGGCAACTGCTGCATGCAACAATATTTAGACAGGGATGGCATTTCAGCCCAAGCCTTGTTTAGCACACACTAAAGCACTTCTCTCTGAGTCCTCTGGCAGAAATGCAGGGGTCATCTGTAAGCAGAAACTAGATGCATTCTCTCCAGCACTTATTGGAAAGTTGACTAGCCAAGCTAAAGATTCACCAAAGAGAGGACTCTGACATGGACTGTATGTATGGTAGCACTCCAGTGTAGCTGATGTGCTCTCTCTCTCTCTCATAGACTGTCATGTTCAGTTCATTGGCGACGTCACGACTTGTGTAAAGATGTTGTTTTAGGTCCCTAGCATGCTCTAATATGTCATATGTTGTCCATCTCTTATACTTGTTGAACTGTTCTAAGTGTCAACAAACACACTCAGCTGGTCCCATTCACCAAACGTAATTATCTTGTCATTGGCATGTAAACATACGACGTTCACAAGCTCTCACTGGGGTTTAATTTCTCTTTAATTAGAGTTGTATTGGCTTTAAATAGTTATTTTTTAAATCTTTCTCCATCAATTTAGAGACTTCTGCTGACAACCCCTTTTTAATCTATACGGAATAGGAGCATTGGGTGTGTGTGTGTGTGTGTGTGTGTGTGAGAGAGAGCTTGTGTGTGTGTGTGTGCTTGTGTGTTGGTGTGAGCTTGTCAGTGAGTGTGTGTGTGTCCCAATAATCTCTATTTTCTCCTGAAGTGAATACTTCTTAAATACTTCCCACAAACCTAAAAACATTGCATTGGTTGAGGAATGGGCTAGAGGGAGTTTCCACCAGCCATTTCCTTACACATCAGTGAAGGGAAGTGAACAAGTACACACTATGGGGGAAGAAGTGCTAATTGGGACACAGCCAGTGTGTTTATGTGAAAAAGAATGTGTGTCTCCAAATCTGTCCTCGGGACAGGTGGGTGGAGTTGAGTGACAGGTGAAGGAACGCTAATTGGCTAGCAGCCATAGAGTTCATTATGGTGATTTGTGGGATGTGGGGATAATAATAAATGGCCTGCCCTTAGGCTGGCCCGTAACATAGTGATTTGCATATTTTATAAGTTTAATCAAGTCTGTTAGTATATGAAAGATGTCATTTATTGTATTTATTTTCATGGTCCCTGCTGGGATTTTAGAAGACAATTAATATGTTTGCGTGTATTAGTTAGGTCTATAATAATTAGTTTGTTTGTGTTGGGCTGTTCTTTTCCCAGTATAATCTTTTTTTTTTTACCTTTATTTAACTAGGCAAGTCAGTTAAAAACAAATTCTTATTTACAATGACGGCCTAGGAACAATGGGTTAACTGCCTTGTTCAGTGGCAGAACGACGCTCTACCTCTAGGCTACCTGCCGCCCGGGAGACCTATTTAGGACCCGCTGGCTGAGCTGGTGAAGACTGACCCCAAACACATCAGCATTGGAAACTACCAGGTTAATGATTCTTTACACCCACAGTCCTCATTCTGTCTTCTACGTCATCCCCTCATCTCTGTACCCACAGTCCTCATACTCTCTTCTACCTCATCTCCTCCTCTCTGTACACACAGTCCTCATACTGTCTTCTACCTCATCTCCTCCTCTTTGACCCCAATCGTTTCCATTGCCTGCCCAGAGCAGAGTGTTGGTATTGAAATGATATTGGCTAGTCCAAACAGAAGTCAGCAGGAGCAGTGAGCTAATCCTAGTCCTGCCTGTTTGCTCTCGCCGCCTCATGTCATGACTAATCCATTTTTCTCCTCAAATTAATTCAATTAGGCCCTCTAGAGCTGGGACAAGTTTGTTTTTTCTATTGCCATTGCTTGCTCTCTCTCTCCATTTCTCTCTCGCTCTCCCTTTCCCCCTCTCTCTGCTAAAAAAATCACATTCAACTGGAGGACCTTAAGTGAAAGAAGAGAAAAGGCTTTGTGTATTTCCCCTGCTATAGAGCCGTGATGTAATTAGGCGATGGAAACAAACAGAGAATGTGTCTGTGCCCTTTGTCCGGATAGAGGGGGAGAAGAGAGGGGTGAAGGGTGCTGACTGTACCCCTAGAGAAGCTCTCGTTGAAGTTGGACACTGGAGCTGGAGGCAGCGCAGTGCATTCTGGGTGGGGGACATTCCGTTGAATAACAGAACCTCTGTGCAGAAGGACAATGATAGACGGAGATGTCTGGGTGTATTCGAACAAACTGAGAAAGCATAATAAACCACAGACACACTCGGATATGTCTGTACCTGCACACACACTTACAAACACCTAGACACACACTTACACACACCTACACACACTTACAAACACCTACACACACACTTACAAACACCTACACACACACACTTACAAACACCTACACACACTTACAAACATCTACACACAGTTACACACATCATTTAGAAATGAACATGATGTTCAAGTGTAAACACAAACATGCACATAGGCCTCCTACACACTGGCCCTCGTCCAAGTGCGAGGTCTCCTGTCTTTTACTCTCCTCTCTTCTCCCCTCATCTCTTCTTCTCTCTCCACTTATCCTCTCCTGCTCTCCTCAGTGTTTGGTTTCTGTCTCCAGTCCAACTGAAAGCAGATGTTCCAGTACCCTGGGAGAAGAAGACTTAGCCCACAAGTTGCCTTTCACAACCCACTGCCCTTACACACACACACACACACACA
>QNTS01002326.1:59220-73947 GCA_003317085.1 Hucho hucho | reverse complement strand
CCTCCCTCCCTCCCTCCCTCCCTGCCTGTGAATGTCTGCTTTTTGGAGCAGAACCCCCCATCTTCCACTTCCTCCTTTTCCTCCACTTCAACACCACTGCTGTGTTACAATACCAAACTGGACATGTGAGGTCATACACTTTGGACATCTGGGGTGGAACACTTTAGTTTGATTGACATTAAAGACACAATACATTAATACGCTGTATCTGAGGCCATCTGGGCATCTTGTCATTATTTAGCTCCTTGGTGTTCTGTACTGTAGCACTTCCATCCATCCGTTTCTCATGTTTCACCATTACCATGTTCTGGACAATTGAATAATTCATTGTTCTCCCGCTCCCTCCATCGCCGCGCCTGCAGAGTATTTATTTTTTAACCCGGCATGCGAGAGATAATACATGCAGTGGGGACGTCCCGCGTCATAAATGAGTTCGCACCCCCTCTAAACGACTCCTCCAGTGCCCCTGGACCAGTGTTAAAAAGTTTCTAAGATTCTTGTGATTGATGGGGTCCTAATGAGTGTCCATTCCGTTTCTGAGGCTGAACCTGGCCGGAGCGTTGTAAAGGTGTCCTCTCATCCATAACTGTGCAGGGACGGTGAGAACCTTCACTCCATACACACTGACACCCTGCTCAGTCTCAACCTCAGCCCATCCCCAGTCACGGATAAGCAACACAGGTCCAGGGTTAGGCTCATTAATGGGCATAATTTGCAAAATATCTCTGTTGTATTTTTGTGAGGAACTGACAATTTATACCACCTTGTTTAATGAGTACATGTCTACATGTGTATGTGTGTATGTGTGTGTCTGTGTGGACCAGTGTGTGCATATGTGTTCTCAATGCATGGTTGTGTACAGTGCCTTCGGGAAAGTATTCAGACCTCTTGAATTTTTCCACATTTTGTTACGTTACAGCCTTATTCTAAAATGGATTTAAAAAAAAATCCTTATCAATTTACACACAATAACCCATAATGACAAAGCAAAAACTGTTTTTGAATGTTTGCAAGTATATTAAAAATAAAAACAGAAATAACTTATGTAAATAAGTATTCAGACCCCTGAGACTTAAAATTGAGCTCAGGTGCATTCTGAATCCATTGATCATCTTTGGGATGCTTCTACAACTTGGAGTCCACCTACGGTAAATTCAATTGATTGGACATTATTTGGAAAGGCACACACCTGTCAATATAAGGTCCCACAGTTGACAGTGCATATCAGAGCAAAAACAAAGACATGAGGTCGAAGGACTTGTCCTTAGAGCTCCGAAACAGGATTGTGTCGAGGCACAGATCTGGGGAAAGATACCAAAACATTTCTGCAGCATTGAAGGTCCCCAAGAAGACAGTGGCCTCCATCATTCTTAAATGGAAGAAGTTTGGAACCACCATGACTCTTCCTAGAGCTGGCCGCCCAGCCAAACTGAGCAATCGGGGGAGAGATGCCTTGGTCAGGGAGCTGTCCAAGAACCCAATGGTCACTCTGACAGAGTTCCTCTGTGGAGATGGGAGCTTTCCAGAAGGACAACCATCTCGGCAGCACTCCACCAATCAGTCTTTATGGTGGAGTGGCCAGACTGAAGCCACTCCTCAGTAAAAGGCACATGACAGCCTGCTTGGAGTTTGCCAAAAGGCACCTTAAGACTCTCAGACCATGAGAAACAAGATTCTCTGGTCTAATGAAATCAAGGTTGAACTCTTTGGCCTGAAAGCCAAGCGTTACATCTGGAGGAAACCTGGCACAATCCCTACGGTGAAGCATGATGGTGGCAGAATCATGCTGTGGGGATGTTTTTCAGTGGCAGGGGCTGGGAGACTAGTCAGCATCGAAGCAAAGATGAACGGAGCAAAGTACAAAGAGATACTTGATGGAATCCTGCTCCAGAGCGCACAGAACCTCAGACTGGGGAGAAGGTTCACCTTCCAACAGGACAACAACCCTAAGCACACAGCCAAGACAACACATGAGTGGCTTCAGAACAAGTCTCTGAATGTCCTTGAGTGGCCCAGTGGAGCCCGGACTTGAACCCGATCGAACATCTCTGGAGAGACCTGAAAGTAGCTGTGCAGCAACGCTCCCCATCCAACCTGACAGAATTTGGGAGGATCTGCAGAGAAGAATGGGAGAAACTCCCCAAATACAGGTGTGCCAAGCTTGTAGCGTCATACCCAAGAAGACTCAAGGCTGTAATCGCTGCCAAAGGTGATTCAACAAAATACTGAGTAAAGGGTCTGAATACTTATGCAATTGGGATATTTCATATATAATTTTTTTATAAATTAGCAAAAATGGCTAAACCTGTTTTATGCATTGTCATTATGGGGTATTGTGTGTGATTTGATGAGGGGAAAAACAATTTTAGCAATTTCAGAATAAGGCTGCAACATAACAAAATGTGGAACATTTCTAGGGTGCTTCTAAATACTTTCCAAAGGCACTGTATACCACAACATTCATGTTCTTAGAAATATTTCTTTATTTTTCTAAATCAAGACTCATAATCCATGGGAAGCATTTTGTTTGGGTAGCACTTCCTCTGTAATGTTATGTCAGGGTTGCTGGAGTTTGTTTTTTACACAGCTACATTCCACGAGTCGCATCTCTCTAAGTTTACTGCAGGAATGTGAGAACATGTTCAGCAGAGTCCGAGGAGATTAGCTCTTTCACAGGGATGCTGTTCTCCTGTGAAAAGACTCTTAACCTATTGTGACATTACAGGTGCTTCCCAGCTCTCCCTGTTCTCACTATGTTCCTGAAATACTCACCAGCAGTGCCTAATTGGCATGAATCCCCCCCCCCCCCGCCCTTTTTTTTCAATGTAAAAATGTTAATAAAAGCGATCAAAGTTAATTTGAGTTGCCTCCTTGTTAATTCTCCTGCCACCACAAAAAAACATTATCTGAAAAAGTTGATTTTCAGCCCAGCCTAATATTCTAAGAGTTCATTTGGGTTGGGCCGGCCTGGGTTTAGGGTTTGCGCAACATTCTAACCTATGTTTGAGACCAACCTGTGGCTGTGAGAAGCGAGCCAGTATCCCTCACATAACTAGAATGAGATTCACTTTCTATAATCTCTATGCTCTGATAGACATGAGCCTTTTGCCTACTTTTGCCAAAGTTATAGAATTACTGCTGTCTGATAAGAAATAAATGGAATAATTCAGAATAGCCTAATACACCATGAGAAGGCCTATAATTTAACCACTAATTAGTCTTCTAATTAATGAATTATTCTTTACCTCACGTTAGTCTCATTCTGAACGTCGTAAATTGTTGGTTATCTGCACGAACCCAGTCTTTACTATGAATCATCTATACACCAATTGTCTTAAATCACTCATTTATTAACTAACTAAATAATCACAGAAATGCATAAACAAACGAACAAAGTAGATATGGTTACAAGGAAATGATAGGGGATGTTTCCCTAGTGGGATAAGCCGGTGTGACGGCTTGGTGGACAAAGGGAATGGGGGAGTAGACTGAGAAGGGGGGGAATTACAAGAGTTGATAATTACACATGAACGCTCACTCATTCGGGAATAATTGCAATCAATATATATTCATGCTCAATGTGTCGTCGTGATCTCTGTTGGGATCGTCCGTCTTTCTGTTGGAAAGTTCATCCGCCTCTCTCTCTCTTCCAAGTCTTTTGTGGTTAGAATAGATGCTTCAGAGTACCATTTAAGAAATGTTCTTATAGAGTAGATGTTTCGGCGGTTGTCGGCGGTTGTCGCATTCAATGGTCCATCATTTCTAACTGCAGACTATTAATTAATATCAAAGAGTTGCTCTTATTCTTTCGGATCGATAGTCTCAGAGTTTAACCACGTGGTATGGTTAAGAATTCAGAAACCATTTGTGGTCTCTACTCAAACCTTAGCCCTCTCGGTAATCAAGGTACGGCATGGTCTGAAGATGATTCCTTCAGGTGGGGGTTATATTCGTAAAGTAGAAAGGGGCTGTCCCATGACGCCAGATCAATGTCTGTGCTCATGGGGCGGGCCTATGACTTAGTTAACTTTAAGGGGAATTGGATTCTCTTTCATTAAACAGTTTAAAATCACATTACATAATTTCACAAATAGTTTCATTTTTACTCATTCATTTTATACAACAATTAGATGCAAGTCTCACAACTGAGACTCTTGTATAAACAGAGTTATGGTAATGTGGCTGTATTGTCTCTCCTGAGTTTCACAAATATTAAACGAAATGGACCGGTCATAGCTGGATTCTCCCCCGACCGTGTACACATTCTGTAAAACATGGGTATTGTTCAGTTCCCAGGACCTCATGTGCTGAAGTTGTAATGTCACCACTGCCGCAGTATAAAAACAATGACTAACGTGCGAACGGCAGAGGACAGAAAAACATAATATGAAAAAAAAAAAAAATTTATATCCTACCCACAGGTCATAAAGTATCTTAGAATGGTTGGTGGGGTTATGATGGATGAGCAAGAGTGACGTGGGGGTTACGGGCAGTGGCAATGCCAGTACCAATGGGAGTGAGTGACAGTGGCCCTCGTGGTGTTATCAAGGGGACTGTGGAGTTAGACAAACACGGTGATGCTGCTAGCTTACTCTATTATCACACATGCTTCCTGTCTCTCTCCACTGTCGCTCTGGTGTCTCTGTCTGTCTTCCACAGTCAGGTCTTCCACACATGCTGGCCCTGGTTACCCCCGCCTGACACCTGTCAATCACCCTGTCACACGGCCCAGCGGGACTCCTCTCCCTTCCTACGTTTACTAACTCTTTTTTTCTGTTTTTTTTATGTCCAGTAGAAGATGTAGAAGAAGTGACAGAAGATATTGACTTCAATATTACTGAGTCAAGTTATTTCAAATAATAGAATTGACAGCCCCTCCATATGTAGTGCAGTAAGTGGAACTCTGAATCAGATTTTTTCATTAGAATAAAATTATTCATAGGTGGCCTGCAATCCCACTGTCTGTATCTTCTTCCTCACATGTCCTGAGGTGAATTCTTCATATGGTGAAGAAGACGGAGACCCACCATCCTTCCTGTCTGCCTCTGCAGAGTTATCAGTTGCAGGAGTGTAACATACAGGCTCTATCTCTGTCACATTGCCTCAGGAGAAGCCCCAGCTTTCCCTACTCTTCTTTCTGCCCTCTCAGGACCACAGGAGAAGTCCCAGCTTTCCCTACTCTTCTTTCTGCCCTCTCAGGACCACAGGAGAAGTCCCAGCTTTCCCTACTCTTCTTTCTGCCCTCTCAGGACCAGTGGAAAGAACATGCTCCCTGGCCATCTAGAACACTTGTTAGTGCTGACAAAGAGGGGGCGATTTGCTAACATGTTGTTATCGGTTTACAAGGGGCTGTTTGTTCAGCTAGCGATCGAGTTACTGGGCAAACAGGGCCAGACAGTAAGCGTTTTCAGGGGGAAATGCTAATCGCAGGCCTATTCACTGAAAGGAACATTTTTCAGATCACCTGATCCCCTTCTTTGTCCCTCGCTTGAGGGTGTAGGACACCAAACTGCTCCCCTCGCCCCCCCTCCCTACCTACTCCCCCTCTTGCATGTGTGTTATGGTGGAGGTATGGGTGGGGCCATTCTCTGTGTGTTGCTAGCTGTTCTGTCTCCCATATACAGTACCAGTCAAAGGTTTGGACACACCTACTCATTCAAGGGGGTTTTCTTTTATTTTTACTATTTTCTACATTGTAGAATAATAGTGAAGACATCAAAACTATGAAATAACACATATGGAATCATGTAGTAACCAAAAAATCTGAATATATTTTATATTGGAGATTCTTCAAAGTAGCCACCATTTGCCTTGATGACAGGTTTGCACACTCTTGACATTCTCTCAACCAGCTTCATGATGTAGTCCCCTGGAATTAATTTAAATTAACAGGTTTGCCTTGTTAAAAGTGAATTTGTGGAATGTCTTTCCTTCTTAATGCGACAATCAGTTGTGTTGTGTACTTTAAAACATGAAGGTCAGTCAATACGGAACATTTCAAGAACTTTGAAAGTTGTTTCAAGTGTAGTCAAAAAAACATCAAGCAATATGATGAAACTGGCTCTCATGAGGACCGCCACAAGAATTGAAGACCCAGAGTTACCTCTGCTCCAGAGGATAAGTTCATTAGAGTTACCAGCCTCAGAAATTGCAGCCCAAATAAATACTTCACAGAGTTCAAGTAACAGACACATCTCAACATCAACTGTTCAGAGGACACTGCCTGAATCAGAACTTCATGGTCAAATTGCTGCAAAGAAACCATACTAAAGGACATCAATAAGAAGAACAGACTTGCTTAGTCCAAGAAACACAAGCAATGGACATTAGACCAGTGGAAATCTGTCCTTTGGTCTGATGAGTCCAAATTTGAGATTTTTGGTTCCAACCACCGTGTCTTTGTGAGACGCAGAGTAAGTGAACGGATTATTTCCGCTTGTGTAGTTCCACACTGTGAAGAATGAAGGAGGAGGTGTGATGGTGTGGGGGGCTTTGTTGGTGACACTGTCTGTGTTTTATTTAGAATTCAAGGCACACTTAACCAGCATGGCTACCACAGCATTCTGCAGCGATACGCCTTCCCATCTGGTTTGCGCTTAGTGGGACTATCATTTGTTTTTCAATAGGACAATGACCCAACACACCTCCAGGCTGTGTAAGGCTATTTGACCAAGAAGCCGAGTGATGGAGTGGCTGCATCAGATGACCTGGCCTCCCCAATCACCTGACCTCAACCCAATTGAGATGGTTTGGGTTGAGTTGGACCGCAGAGTGAAGGAAAAGCAGCCAACAAATGCTCAGCATATCTGGGAACTCCTTCAAGACTGTTGGAAAAGCATTCCAGGTGAAGCTGGTTGAGAGAATGCCAAGAGTGTGCAAATCTGTCAAGGCAAAGGGTGCCTACTTTGAAGAATATACAAAATATTTGTATTTGTTTTAACACTTTTTTTGGTTACTACGTGATTCCCTATGTGTTAATATCGTAGTTTTGATGTCTTCACTATTATTACCCAATGTAGAAAATAGTACAAATAATGAAGAACCCTTGAATGAGTAGGAGGGTCCAAACCTTTGACTGATACTGTAAGAAAACTTTTACAAATGGTAAAAATGCACATACACTGGTATCAGTTCTCTGTCTATTCCTAATTTAAAAACCATATATTTTACTCCAGGTATGGTTGTGTTCTAACTTCGGTTTAATTAGGTTGTAGTAGCTCACCTGTCACATCTCTTTCACTCTCTGTCTCATGCACATAATCTCTCTTTCTCTTTCTACTTCCCGGGGTCATAACTCTCTCTCTCTGTTTAATGGGTGACTCAGAGGTCACAGCCAAACCTCTATGATCAAGTCATGTTATTATGTAACCTAAGACAAACATCCTTGATCAAACAGACTCAAGTAATGGATTAAGGGACTGGTCCTTTGATGATGCCAGAACAGTAGTGTCAGTGTACAGTAGTCAAGACTGTGCTTGTGTGAATTGTAACAGAATGTCAGAATGTCACACAGATTTTTGCCACATGATTATTCCTTTATATGTTTGAGTGCAGCGCTTCAGTTTAACATGACTCTCTTCCACCCTGTCCCTGTAGTGGAGAAGGTAACCATGTCAACATGATTCTCTTCCACCGTGTCCCTGTAGTGTAGAAGGTAACCATGTCAACATGACTCTCTTCCACCCTGTCCCTGTAGTGTAGAAGGTAACCATGTCAACATGACTCTCTTCCACCCTGTCCCTGTAGTGTACAAGGTAACCATGTCAACATGACTATCTTCCATCCTGTCCCTTCCAAATAACACTTGACAAGCACTCTTCCAAAGGAAACCACCTCGAAAACCAATCGAGGCGCAATAACATCTTAATCGATGGAATTGAGGAAGTAAAAACTGAAACTTGGCATGACACAGAAGTCAAGGCCAAGAAACTCCTGGCAGATCAACTGGACCCTAAACTCATCGAGATGGAGAGGATGCATAGGAATGGCACTTTCTTCCCGATGGATGGACCAGATCTACAGTGGTGAAACTGCTCAGGTTCAAAGACAAGGAGGAGATTCTCAGGAGATCCTGAGAGTCTGAAGGGAACCAAATTCTTCATCAACGAAGACTTCTCCAAAAAGGTATGCCTCAAAAGAAAGGAACTGCTGCCACAACTAATTGAAGAATGAAAAACAGGCAACATCTCATACCTGAAGTATGATCAGTTGGTTGTTCACCCCCCCCCCCTCCCCCCCTCGTAGGCTTATGGCAAGTGACTCCGCTATAGTCAAATGTTTTGACACACACCCACACCTACACAGACATATTTATTCTACTTTGTTCATGTGTTTCACCTAACCTCATGAACAAAAACACACATTGCTCGAAATGTCATAACCATCTGAAGTCTTCGGTGGTGTTATGTGGACAGTGTCAATGTGCATTCCATAGGAAGTCCACAACTATTAATAAAACTAACACTAATGTTTGGTTGTATTGGACACGTGACGCATGCACATCTAAGTTTCCATTCCATTGTCTGGATGATTCCGACTGTATTTCTCTTAGCTGGGCAGGATATCAACCCTGATAACATGGTCTTTAACCCATTAGATATTAATGAAGTGAATGATAAATATAATGATTGAGTTGATCCAGATTCAAATTTCCTGAAATTTACCATCAAATAAGTATATCACTTGTGACTACTATATTGTTAAGCAATTTAACAACCTGTATAGCAGTTTTTCTAATTCCAAGACAAGCTTATTTTCTACCTTTCTACGTCCACAGTCCTCCTAAAAATCATGACCACCTTGTTCATTATCTGTCTTCTCTCAGTCATGAATTTTCCATTCTTGCCCTTTAAGAAACATGGTTGACTGAAGAGACAACCATGCTTTATGACATGTCTCCTTATAATGCTGTTCTCCACTGTAGAACATCAAGAGTGGGAGGAGGAGAGTCCATTTTTATTCAGAAACGTTTTCCATTTTTTTGTAAGAGAGGACCTTGCACTTACATCTGATAACCTTGATGTTGAATGTCTTTTCATAGAAATTCCCTCCTGTAAATGTTTTGGTCGTAAAAAAAGTGGTGGTTGGATGCATATATTGGCCACCCGATTCTGACATTGGTAGTTTCATAACCTTGCATCAACCTTCGATTTGATTAATAATGAAGATAAAATGTGTTATATATTGGGTGATTACAACATAAACGTATTTAAACGTGAGAAGCACTCAATGACATCTGACTCCAGCTATCTGTATTCTCTCATCTATAAGCCCAAAAGAGTGACCAGTTCATCTGCCACCCTTATTGATCATATCTTTACAAATTCTTTGAATAATGAGGCTAATACAGGTATATTTTATACTGACATTTTTGACAATTTTCCAATGTTAACCTTCTCTTTGGCAGCAGGGAATGAACAGATGGGAATGACAAAAGTAATTGTGAGCGCTTTAAGATGTTGATTGATGATTTCATGGGAAAAATGTTATAATGTGCTTACCAGACTTTTCTCACCTTTCAATTCTGTATTTCAACACTGCTTTCCTTTAGTTAAATCACGTAAGAGAGCAGCAGAAGTGTTCTGGAAGCCTT
Organism: Hucho hucho; assembly: GCA_003317085.1. Classification (NCBI taxonomy): domain Eukaryota; kingdom Metazoa; phylum Chordata; class Actinopteri; order Salmoniformes; family Salmonidae; genus Hucho; species Hucho hucho. Next base: position 64,355 of record QNTS01002326.1, on the reverse strand, counting down.
CGTTTACAACCGGTCTCAAAGTTTCTCACAAATCCATCTCGCCTGAATTCTGCAAATTACAAAACGTATAACAACACATTTACTCACCTACTTCGGATATCAAAAAATATTTTTTGCTAACAAAATACAAGAATCCTTTAATATAAATAATATAAAGTTAATTGGAAAATCATCAATCAACTGTTGAATAAGAAAAAGGCATCTACAACTATTCCATCTCAATGTATTGTTGGAACTAAAACCTATAGTGATCCTGATGTCATTTCATGTGAATTTAATAACTATTTTGTGAATGTGGGTTCCTCTCTGTCAAAGAAAATTTAGAAAACTGATGGAAATCCCTTGGATTACATTATGGGACCTTTCCCTTCTCTGCTTCAGTTTGATCCTCCTAATGTTTTTTTTTACCATTATTTAACTAGGCAAGTCAGTTAAGAACAAATTCTTATTTTCAATGACAGCCTAGGAACAGTAGGCTAACTGCTTTGTTCAGGGGCAGAACAACAGATTTTTACTTAGTCAGCTCAGGGATTTGATCTTGCAACCTTTCGGTTACTAGTCCAATGCTCTAACCACTAGGCTACCTGCCACCATGTAATGGAGGTGATGAAGGTAATTGGTATCTTAAAGATATCAGCAGCAGGTCATGAGGAGATTGGTGCCTCCTTTCTGCCCACACATTTTCTATAGGATTGAGGTCAGGGCTTTGTGATGGCCACTCCAAGACCTTGAATTTGTATGCTTGGGGTTGTTGTCCATTTGGAAGACCCATTTGCGACCAAGCTTTAACTTCCTGACTGATGTCTTGAGATGTTGCTTCAAAATATTCACCAAATTTTCCATCCACATGATCCCATCTAATTTGTGAAGTGCACCAGTCCCTCCTGCAGCAAAGCACCCCCACAACATGATGCTGCCACCCCCGTGCTTCACGGTTGGGATGGTGTTCTTTGGTTTGCAGGCCTCCCCATTTTCCTCCAAACATAACAATGGTCATTATGGCCAAACAGTTCTATTTTTGTTTCATCAGACCAGAGGACATTTCTCCAAAATGTACTATCTTTGTCCCCATGTGCAGTTGCAAACCGTACTCTGGCTTTTTTATGGTGGTTTTGGATCAGTGTCCTCTTCCTTGCTGAGTGGCCTTTCAGGTTATGTCGATATAGGACTCATTTTACTGTGGATATAGATACTTTTTGTACCCGTTTTCTCCAGCATCTTCACAAGGCCCTTTGCTGTTGTTCTGGGATTGATTTGCACTTTTCGCACCAAAGTACGTTTATCTCAAAGAGACAGAACGCGTCTCCTTCCTGAGCGGTATGACATCTACGTGGTCCCATGGTGTTTATACTTGCGTACTATTGTTTCTACAGATGAACGTGGTACCTTCAGGCATTTGGAAATTGCTCCCAAGGATGAACCAGACATGTGGAGGTCTACAATTTTCTTTCTGAGGCCTTGGCTGATTTCTGTTGATTTTCCCATGATGTCAAGCAAAGAGGCACTGAGTTTGAAGGTAGACTCAAATGACATAGGCTAATTGACAACATTTGAGTCATTAAGAAGCTTCTAAAGCTATTTCATGAATTTCTGGAAATTTCCAAGCTGTTTAAGGCACAGTCAACTTAGTGTATGTAAACTTCTTACCCACTGAAATTGTAATACAGTGAATTATAAGTGAAATAATCTGTCTGTAAACAATTGTTGGAAAAATAACTTGTGTCATGCACAATGTCGATGTCCTAACCGACTTGCCAAAACTATAGTTTGTTAACAAGAAATTTGTGAAGTGGTTGAAAAACGAGTGTTAATGACTCCAACCTAAGTGTATGTAAACTTCTGACTTCAACTGTATAGTAGGTTATGTCGTTATGTTTATGATAGAGAACAATCTGTTTATGCAATCGGCTGTGCATCTACCAGGGCCAAGATATCCTGTGGCGTGTCACAGGGTTGACAGTTGGACCTTATTCCTAATCAATATCAATGACCTTGCTGCTGTGTCTTCTACCATACTTCTCATTCTTTTTGCCGATGATACCAATTTTAATTTATCACACAATTTTGATTCACTAATTACTGAAGCCAACTTAGGTATGGCCAAAGTTTCTGAATGGTTCCAGGTAAAAAAAATAAAATCATTGTATTCACTAATAAGAATAAGAAATATTAAGGATTAAATGGAACAAGTCACATCTACTAGATTCCTCTGCGTTCTACTTGATGAAAAGTTATCCTGGAAAGATCATATTTAATTTGCCTGTAGCAAAGTGATTAAATATATGTTGGTATCATCAGAAAGATGAGTGGTTTGGTTCATCAGGTTTACTTCCTAACTCTATACTATAGCTCAATTTACCCCTACCTCATTTGCTGTAATATTATCTGGGCCAGTACATATGCCTCCTACCTACACAAAAAAATTACTTATTTTACAAAATATATTTGCAAGACTAGCCACCTCCTCTAATTCCGTGACTCCATCCATATTGAAACTCTGCCTTGTCTATTTACGGTATTAATGTATGCCAATAATGCAATTTCATCTACAAATACTCATACCTCCCAGAAAGTTTACCTAAACCCTTCAATGGATTCTTCCAGGTTAATTCTGAAATCCATCTACATAACACAAGACACTACGATAACCTTCACCCTCCCGACTGCCGCAACTCACATAGTCAATTCTCTATCAGAAACAGAGGTACCATACTCTGGAATTCTTATCTTCACATTACCAATACCTTATCATCCCTCAGTAACTTCAAGAGAAGACTGGGGGTCAGCCTGATGAAACAAACTACACAATAATCCCATCCATACACACACATAATCAGACATGGGTTTTCTTGTATACTGAGTATATCATGTACAATTATAATTAATATGCTTTGTTTAACTGATTGAACCAACTTTGTTTTTTGTACTTATATTTGTGTTGTGGTTTTCATATCAGCCCCACTGGGCTTCCAACCTCATCTGCCCACCGTTTTTACCTGTTTATCTGTGATGTTTTGTCTTTCACTTATTTTCAAATAAATAAAACCTAAAACCCAGTAAAACCTACAAAACTAGTGTAGAATAGTGTAGTTTAGAATAGTGTTGTTTATAGTAGTGTAGTTTAGTATAGTGCAGTATAGTTCAGAGTAGTGTTGTATAGTTTAGAGTACTATAGTTTAAAGTAGTATAGTTTAGAGTAGTGTAGAGTAGTATAGTTTAGAATGGTATTATGTAGTTTAGAGTAGTATAATGTAGTTTAGAGTAATATGGTGTAGAGTAGTATATTGTAAAGTAGTATGGTGGAGTGTAGTTTAGTGTAGTGTAGTATAGAGTAGTTTAGAGTAGTGTAGAGTAGTTTGGTGTAGTGTAGTATAGTATAATGCATAGTAGTGTGGTGTAGTGTAGTTTAGAGCAGTGTAGAGTAGTATAATGTAGAGTAGAATAGTGGAGTGGAGTTTAGAGTAGTGTTGTATAGTTTAGAAAAGTATAGTTTAGAGTAGTATAATGTAGTTTAGGTTAGTATGACGCAGTGTAGTGTAGAGTAGTATAGTTTAGAGTAGTATAGTGTGTTATAGTGTAGAGTATCGTAGTTTAGAGTATCGCAGTTTAGAGTAGTGCAGTGTAGAGTAGCATATTGTAGAGTAGTATAGTTTAGAGTAGTAAAGTGCAGTGTAGTTTAGAGTAATGTAGAGTAGTGTAGAGCAGTACAATGTAAAGTAGTATGGTGGAGTGTAGTTTAGAGTAGTGTAGATTAGAGTAGTGTAGTTGAGAGTATTATAGTGTAGCGCAGAGTAGCGTAGAGTAGTGTAGCGCAGAGTAGTGTAGCGCAGAGTAGTGTAGCGCAGAGTAGTGTAGCGCAGAGTAGTGTAGCGCAGAGTAGTGTAGCATAGAGTAGTATAGTTTAGAGTGGTGTAGAGTAGTGTAGTTTAGAGTGGCGTAGTGTAGTGTAGAGTAGTGTAGTATGGAGTAATATAGTGTAATGTAGTATAGTTTAGAGTGGTGTAGAGTAGTATATTGTAGAGTAGTATATTGTAGAATAGTATAGTCTAGAGTAGTATAGTGTAGAGTAGTATCGTGTAGTGTGTTATAGAGTATAGGAGTTTAGAGTAGTGTAGTGTAGTTTAGAGTAGTATAGTTTTTAGTATTGCTGTTTAGAATAGTATAGTTTAGAACAGTATATTTTAGAGTAGAATAGTGTAGTTTAGAGTATAATAGTTTAGAGTGGTGTAGATTAGAACAGTATAGTGTAGTTTAGAGTTGTATAGTGTTTTATTATTATAGTTTAGAATAGTGTAGCTTAGAACAGTATATTTTAGAGTAGTATAGTGTAGTTTAGAGTATTATAGTTTAGAGTAGTATAGTTTAGAGTAGAATAGTTTAGAGTAATACAGTTTAGTGTAGTTTAGAGTAGAGTAGTTTAAGTAGGGTAGAGTAATTTAAGTAGTGTAGTTTGGAGTGGTGTAGGTTAGTGTAGTAGGTAATCCGGGTCCAGCTGTTGGCGGTATCAGTGTGCTGCTAAACCACAGTGTTATGCTGATTCAACCTGGCCTTAAATCAGAGTCTCCTACTCCTCCCTCCCTTCCCCTGGGTCTCTTCTCTCTGGGCTCCTGTTGCTCCACTACTGAGCTTACTGTGTTACTTCATACCTAAATCAACTTACACACACACACACGTACGCACACACACACACACACATGAGCAATGTGTGTGTGTCCGAGTGATGGATGTCTGGGTGAGGGGGATCGGTTGACAGACGGCCAATGACTAGCAGATGCAGGAGGAGATTGGCTGCAGCCAGCAGATCAGGTGACAACATGTTATGTGTGTGTGGGATGTATGATTGAAGGTGGGTTGCTCAACAGCCTAAGAGCCTCTGTGAGGGCATTATTTTCATTGTACTGTCCTGTAGTGATACAGAGGTCATTTTCATCTATTCAAAGTGTGGCCTTGCTTTCTACCACACATCCATTCAAAGTGTGGCCTTGTTTTTCATTTTAAAAGTGATGCGTTTCTAATTGTGTAATGATGGAATACAATCAGACATTATCAGAGGTTGAAGTGAAACTCAATCACTCAGATCTATTCGGTAAGAAAATTAGGCCAAGCTGACGTTGTGGGACTGACATCCAGTGATT
>QNTS01002326.1:36880-48008 GCA_003317085.1 Hucho hucho | reverse complement strand
GCTGGCCCTAATGGAGGGCTCTTAATGCTGCTGGCCCTAATGGAGGATGTCCTCTTAATGCTGCTGGCCCTAATGGAAGAGGTCCTCTTAATGCTGCTGGCCCTAATGGAAGAGGTCCTCTTAATGCTGCTGGCCCTAATGGAGGAGGTCCTCTTAATGCTGCTGGACCTAATGGAGGGCTCTTAATGCTGCTGGCCCTAATGGAGGGTTCTTAATGCTGCTGGCCCTAATGGATGGCTCTTAATGTGGCTGGCCCTAATGGGGGTCATCTGAATGCTGCTGGCTCTAATGGAGGAGGTCCTCTTAATTCTGCTGGCCCAAATGGAGGAGGACCTCAGCGCTGCTGACCCTATTGGGTCCTCTTACTGCCAATTTTCATTATACAGCCAGCATATTTTCCTTACAGTAAAATCGCGTACATACACACACACACTCATGCGTACACACACACAAACACACACACACAGACATACAATGACATACACACTATACATACACATGGATTTAGTACCTTAGATATGTGGTAGTGGTGGAGTAGGGGCCTGAGGGCACACAGTGTGTTGTGAAATCTGTGAATGTATTGTAATGTTTTAAAATGGTATAAACTGCCTTAATTTTGCTGGACCCCAGGAAGAGTAGCTGCTACTTTGGCAGCAGCTAATGGGGATCCATAATAAATACAGATGAATACAAATCACCACCGGCGATGTCTGTCTCACTTTCTCTTTCTCTCTCTCTCTGTTTCTCTCTCTTTCTCTCTGTCCCTCTTTCCCAGCAATTTCTCTCTCTTTCTTCTCTCAGTAAAATCTGTTATGTGCAGCTGTTCAGTACTGGAATGTAAGTCACGATTTTGGAGATGGGGGAATTTGGGCTATTTCTAATTGTGTGGTGCCGTATGTGGGTTAGCCAACCCCAGAGCCGTGTTCGTGTCCAGAACTGGAGAAAGGAGGACGGGCTAGAAACGAATTATGCGAACACAGCGTCTGTCTGAATAATGGCTTCATAATGACACTGACAAGCATGAGAGATTCCCAACAATCTGTAACCCATTTGGACACAGCTCACAATCACATCCCTCTTTTCCTCTCTGGCACCCCGCCCTCTCTTCCCCTCCTCTTCCCCCATCTCTCTCTCTCTATCCTTTTCTCTCTCAAACACATGCTGGCAGTGCAATTCAGAGAGCAGATAAGCAGATAGAGGAACTCCCTTTTTACAGCTCCTCATTGTCGACATTAGTGAAATCTTATCTGGTCAGCAGTTACTGTAAAAGAAAACACATTTTAAGGTAAATCTCCCAATGACTTTGAGCGTGATATTAATAATAACCCGTTAATTAGCACATATTTATTTTTATTTAACCAGGCAAGTCAGTTAAGAGCAACTTCTTATTTACAATGACAGCCTGCCGGGGAGCAGTGGGTTAATTGCCTTGTTCAGGGGCAGAAGGACAGATTTTTACCTTGTCAGCTCAGGGATTCGATCCAGCAACCTTTCAGTTACTGGCCCAACGCTCTAACCACTAGGCTACCTGCTACGTATCACAGATCCTGGTACAGTGTATGATATTAAAAAGCCTTTAACATGTATTCCAGATTCTGTTACAGTGTATGCAGGAGGATTGCGGCTTACATCAATCTCACATTTTATCCTAGTGGAGGTGTGGTAGCCTTTATTGGGTTTGGGGGCTGATACTGTTGCATTATGGCTGAGGACGATGATGTGATGTGGATGATGATGGTCATGATGATGATGTGAGGTGATGATGATGACTTTTTAGGAGTGTGTTTGTGGCTTTTTAGAATTTGTCTGTGCGCTAATGTCCATGATTTTGTGTGTGTGTGTGTGTGTGTATGCTTTGATTCAGTATGTTGTGTTTTTCTCGACCATAGTTTGTATTGATCAGGCTACACAGAGTCCACTCCTTGTGTGGCGGGAGAGGTAAAGTGATCTGGAATGATGTGAGCTGCCTGCCTGGCTGGCTGAGCCAACATGGAGCCCAGTCTCTTACTGCTTCACTCTGTTTGCTTTTTCTGTTTTTGCTTTACCTTGGTGGTGAGCTGAGTGTGATGGTTACTGACTGACTGACTGACTGCTTACTGACTGACTGATGGTTACTGACTGACTGACTGACTGACAGTTACTGACTGACTGATGGTTACTGACTGACTGATGGTTACTGACTGACTGACTGATGCTTACTGACTGACTGACTAACTGACTAACTGATGGTTACTGACTGACTGATGGTTACTGACTGACTGGTGGTTACTGACTGACTGGTGGTTACTGACTGACTGGTGGTTACTGACTGACTGATGGTTACTGACTGACTGGTGGTTACTGACTGACTGGTGGTTACTGACTGACTGATGGTTACTGACTGACTGATGGATACTGCCTGACTGACTGATGGTTACTGACTGACTGACTGACAGTTACTGACTGACTGATGGTTACTGACTGACTGATGGTTACTGACTGACTGACTGACAGTTACTGACTGACTGACAGTTACTGACTGACTGATGGTTACTGACTGACTGATGGTTACTGTCTTATGGTTACTGACTGACTGACTGTGTGAGTTCAGTATGTATTAGGAAGTATTGCTCCTATGTAGTCATTCTATTCCTGTGTCTGGCTTTCTCAGTGCCAGAGGATCCTAGCAGGTCGGTGGGTTAGTTCTTAGGGCCAGTGGAGGGTCTGGATAGGTAGAGGAATGCTCTAGCCAGGGTCACAGTGTTACGACACCATCTCAGTGCAGAGACACGCTGGAAAACTGAGAGCGAGGGTCAAGAGATGAGGGGGGCTGGCAGAGACAGTTTGTACGCAACCAATCTAGAGTTACATCTCCATAGTCTTTCCTGTCAACGGCACTTTTCAACCAGACGTGTGTGTGTGTGTCAGTCTGTGAAGTGTGTGCAAGCGTGTCTGTGTGTGTATTACTAAGAGTGTATTCTGTGTGTACAGAGTGTATTCTGTGTGTACAAAGTGTATTCTGTGTGTACAGTGTGTATTCTGTGTGTACAGAGTGTATTCTGTCTGTACAGAGTGTATTCTGTCTGTACAGAGTGTATTCTGTGTGTACAGAGTGTATTCTGTGTGTGCAGTATAATTGTGCGTGTCCAGCAGCAGTTGTCCTCTGGGGCAGCTACAGGAAGTGGGTGTGGTCTAGGCCCACCTGCTCTGTCAGTCACAGGGAGGACAGCAGCTGCTGCAGTGGTTGAGTGGCTGGCGTCAGGGTGCCACGGCGACAGACAGACGGACATCTATCACCAGCAATAGCAGCCCAGCAGGAGCTCCTGCCCTCAGCTGTGGCCTGGATTCCTGCTGCGACCCCCCTCCACAACCCCCCTATAGAACCTTCAGACCCCTACATTCCTACAGGCACCTCAGCCAGCCTGACCCCATCCCTTTGGGCTTACTGTCTGTTGGCTGTCTGCTCTCTATCTACAGTACATGGTGTAAGCGATTTAAAATAATTGAGATTCTAGATTCACAGGATGTGTACCTGTTAGTCATTTACTTGACACATACTTTATAGTACTAGAGTCATTCTGATTGTGTCTGATGGTTTCTATTATGTTATGTGATGGTCAGTTTGATATGGCTGCTCATTCATCAAGTGATGAGTCGCTGTTCAGAAAGTGGGATGGGCCTCCATCATACTTCCTGGTGAATTGAGGAGGCCTAACCAATCAGATGACTGGTGACTGAGTGCTCCAGTCCAGGTTGAGCAGGGGCGGGCTCCCAAGTCTCGGTAGCGATGGTGTTTATCGGCCCCCGTAGACAGAGGTGATTTATGGAGAGGTGAGGGGTGATGTCCCCGCAGTGTGCACTTATGAGCAGGGAGAGTGTGAGCTGATACTCTGAAACCAGAGATTTAGGGCATAAGTATTCTCACACCTCAATCCCCCTCTCTCACTCCCCCCCCCTCTCCTCCTCCCATTCACCCTGAGGCCTCTGTCAGTTGGCCAGGGACCATGAAAAAAACATGAATTAAGACTTCTTACCCCACCTGTGTGTGGACTGGCCTGCAAGGACAGAGAGAGCAGGAGAGAGGAAGGATGGATATGGGTTAAAGGAATAGTTCACCAAAATTATATATTGGTTTCCTTACCCTGTAAGTAGTCTATGGACAAGGTTTTACACCTTTGGTTTAGTTTGGTTACGTTTCGCTTGCACTGTTCCCAAATTATGTTTTAGCTTTTGTGGCACAAATCCAATGCAATTCTCCCTACATAACTCCAGCTCCTCAGGTAGGCAGGCAGACAGGGCACCAAATCAGTACTAAGGTCTGTGTGTCTGTGTGTTGTTTCTTTTTAGCTGATGCACCAGTCTGTCCCTGGTGTTGTGTCTGACTCCCCTGTCTCTCCTCCCCAGTTTCCTGTCCCTGGTAGGGGGTAGTGTGGACCAGATGGGCCGGTCAGAGCTCAGACATTGTGTGGAAGCCAGTGTGAAACATCAATGTTTGGAGGCCCTGCCTGAAACCCTCAACACTAACCCAGAAACACTGCAGCTCATCGCAGACAGACTCACCCAGCCTCCTGGCTTTGACATCCACCAAGGTAAGACCACAGCTTTATTGGCATTGTAAACATATTTTAACATTGCCAAAGTAAATTAAAAAATAATAATTGGGATGTCAAATGTTATGTTCCTTTTGATGGCATAGAAGGCCCTTCTTGCCTTGTCTCTCAGATCGTTCACAGCTTTGTGGAAGTTACCTGTGGTGCTGATGTTTAGGCCGAGGAATGTAGTTTTTTGTGTGTGCTCTTATATGGAATTTCTATTTGTGGTCCTGGCAACTGGAAATTTTTTGGAATACCATTATTTTTAGTCTTTCTGAAATGTTACTGTCAGGGACCAGGTCTGACAGAATCTGTGCAGAAGATCTAGGTGCTGCTGTAGGCCCTCCTTGGTTGCACCAGATAATCAGTAAACAGTATACATTTGACTTCAGATTCTAGTAGGGTGAGGCCGGGTGCTGCAGACTGTTCTAGTGCCCTCGCCAATTCGTTGATGTATATGTTGAAGAGGGATGGGCTTAAGCTGCATCCCTGTCTCACCACACGGCTCTGTGGAAAGAAATGTGTGTTTTTTTGCTAATTTTAACCGCACACTTGTTGTTTGTGTACATGGATTTTATAATGTCAAAGGTTTTTCCACCAACACCACTTTCCATCAATTTGTATAGCAGACCCTCATGCCAAACTGACTCAAAAGCTTTTTTGAAGTCAACAAAGCATGAGAAGACTTTGCCTTTGTTTTGATTTGTTTGTTTGTCAATTAGGGTGTGCAGGGTGAATATGTGGTCTGTCATATGGTCATTTGGTAAAAAGCCAACACGGACTTTCAACTCCCTCCAAAGATTTTCTATGGGGTTGAGATCTGGAGACTGGCTAGGCCACTCCAGGACCTTGAAATGCTTCTTACGAAGCCACTCCTTCGTTGCCCGGGCGGTGTGTTTGGGATCATTGTCATGCTGAAAGACCCAGCCACGTTTCATCTTCAATGCCCTTGCTGATGGAAGGAGGTTTTCACTCAAAATCTCACGATACATGGCCCCATTCATTCTTTCCTTTACACGGATCAGTCGTCCTGGTCCCTTTGCAGAAAAACAGCCCCAAAGCATGATGTTTCCACCCCCATGCTTCACAGTAGGTATGGTGTTCTTTGGATGCAACTCAGCATTCTTTGTCCTCCAAACACGACGAGTTGAGTTTTTACCAAAAAGTTATATTTTGGTTTTTGACTTTTGATGAGTATGGAACACTTGTATATTGGTGGATGTTTAATAATTCAACTTTTGGATTTTGAATTTGGCGCCTTGCATTTCACCTGGTAGTGTCGGGAGTGGGGCGCTAGCGCCCCAATGATCCCTGAGAGGTTAACCTGTCTCTCTTCTCTGGGGAGGTTCCCATTGATTGGAAGGCAGCCACAGCATCCTTTATTTAAAGGGGGAGATCAAGCTGATCCTAACTGTTGTAGGTCTATTTCTATTTTGCCCTGTTTATCAAAAGTGTTAGTAAAACTTAAATAATCAACTGACTGGTTTTCTTGATGCCTATAGTATTCTCTCTGATATACAATCTGGTTTCCGCTCAGGTTATGGATGTGTCACTGCAACCTTAAAGTTTCTCAATTATGTCACCATTGCCCTTGATTATAAGCAATGTTGTGCTGCTATTTTTATTGACTTGGTCAAAGCTTTTGATACGGAACCCTTCCAAGGACTAGTGATGTCTCTGAGGGGTCTTTGGCCTGGTTTGCTAACAACTCTCTCAGAGTGCAGTGTATAACGTCAGAACATCTGCTGTCTGTCTCCAAGGGAGTACCCCAAGGCTCGATCCTAGGCCCCACGTTCTTCTCAATTTACATCAACAGCATAGCTCAGGCAGTAGGAAGCTCTCTCATCCATTTATATGCAGATGGTCCAGTGTTATACTCAGCTGACCGCTCCCCGGAGTTTGTGTTAAATGCTCTACAACAAAGCTTTCTTAGTGTCCAACAAGCTTTCTCTGCCTGAACCTTGTTCTGAACACTTCCAAAACAAAGGTAATGTGGTTTGTTAAGAATAATTCCCCTCACCTCACAGGTGTTATTACTACATCTGAGGGTTTAGCGCTTGAGGTAGTCACCTCATACAAGTACTTGGGAGTGTGGCTAGACGGTACACTGTCCTTCTCTCAGCACATATCAAAGCTGCAGACTTGGTTTCCTCTATCGTCATCGCTCCTCTTTCATCCCAGCTGCCATCTTACCCTGATTCAATTGACTATTCTACCCATGCTAGATTATGGAGACGTAATTTATAGATCGGCAGGTAAGGGTGCTTTTGAGCGGCTAAATGTACTTTACCATTCGGCCATCAGATTTTCCACTTATAGGACACATCACTGCACTCTATACTCCTCTGTAAACTGGTCATCTCTGTATACCCGTCGCAAGACCCACTGGTTGATGCTTATTTATAAAACTATCTTTGGCCTCACTCCCCCCTATCTGAGATATCTACTGCAGCCCTCATCCTCCACATACAACACCCATCCTGCCAGTCACATTCTGTAATAGGTCCCCAAAGCACACACATCCCTGGGTCGCTCATCTTTTCAGTTCGCTGCAGCTAGTGACTGCAACATACACTCAAATTGGACAGTTATATCTCAATCTCTTCATTCAAAGAATCAATCATGGACACTCTTACTGACAGTTGTGGCTGCTTTGCTTGATGTATTGTTGTCTCTACCTTCTTGCCCTTTGTGCTGTTGTCTGTGCCCAATAATGTTTGTATCCTGTTTTGTTCTGCTACCATGTTGTGCTGCTGCCATGTGTTGCTAACGTGTTGTCATGTTGTGTTGCTACCATGCAGTGTTGTCATGTGTTGCTGCCATGCTATATTGTTGTTTTAGGTCTCTCTTTATGTAGTGTTGTCTCTCTTGTCGTGATGTGTGTTTTGTCTTATATTTTTATTTAATTTATTTACATTTTTGATCCCCGTCTCCGCAGGAGGCCTTTTGCCTTTTGTTAAGCCATCATTGTAAATAAGAATTTGTTCTTAACTTCTTAGGGAGCGGTGGGGCGCTAGCCCCACTCCCGACACTACCCGGTGAAATGCAAGGTGCCAAATTCAAAATCCAAAAGTTGAATTATTAAACATGCATCAATATACAAGTGTTGCATAGTCATCAAAAGCTCTGCTTCTTGGCAATATCACAACGTTGTCAGATTTCAAAAAGGCTTTACGGCGAAAGCACTACATTTGATTGTTTGAGGGTAGCACCTTCAATATTTTTCTATTACCATAAATTCATAAGCCATCACGGTTCACACATAACACATTTCACAGCGAAAACAAATCAATTACCTTTTGAAGAACTTCTGCTGAGGGCTTCCCAAGTGTCCAACGAAGACAATCCATGGTTCTTTTGTTAGAAAAAGTAATGTATTATATCCATAAATCTCCGTTTGGTTTGGCGCGTTATAATGAGTTTATACAGCCTCCACTCGTCCATTGAAACGTGAAGAGAACTCGTTCAACTTATACCTATAAACTTGTCCAAGAACAATCAAACATTAATTGTAAATGTATCCTTAGGAACACTTTTATGTGTATATATAGTATAATATTTCAACCGGAATATAAACTGCGATAAGAAAGGAAAAAACCACAGAGCGCGCCAGCCGGGAACGCGCATTTTCTTCTATTGACATCTGTGTGGCCACTTCCTTATTCGTCTTCTTCTCTGCTCTAAAAGCAGCTAAAAAGAATCATAACACTTTCTCGAGACTGTTGACATCCAGAGGAAGCAATAGGTACTGCATTCATATGCCCTTATATGGGCATTTTCATAAGGGAGGGGTTCCAAATGAGGCAATGTGTCAAAACCACTTTTTCCAGGACAGAAATTCCTCGGGTTTTCACCGGCCATATCCGTTCTGTTTTACTCACAGACAAAATGTTAACACTTGTAGAAACTTCAGAGTGTTTCCTATCCTAAGAGACTGACTGTTGACCCTTCTGTGCACTCCTATGACCGAAAAGATTGACTGTTGACCCTTCTGTGCACTCCTATGACCGGAAAGATTGACTGTTGACCCTTCTGTGCACAACAGAGACTGACTGTTGACACTTCTGTGCACTCCTATCATCAAAGAGACTGACTGTTGACCCTTCTGTGCACTCCTATCACCGAAGAGACTGACTGTTGACCCTTCTGTGTAGCCACTCCTGGAGCATCTCTATGACAGAAGGCTGACTGTTGACCATGTAGTATTCATTATACATTATTCAGTTATTTCTCACATGTTATCTTTATTTACTCTTCACTATGTTGGACCATTTCTTTGTGTGACTCAGTTTGAATTAAAAACACATTAAAACATTTAATACATGTATGTATTATTACATGAAAATGATCAGCCAAAGTGATCAAAGTCAAGCCAAAGTAAATTGTTGTTCAAACCCACTATTGTGACAAATGTAAGTCATTCCCTCTTGCTGGATGACATTATTGTGTCATGTTACCCAGACGGTCCTGCCAGTGAGTTGTTGACAGTCTCTTAGGGCAGGGGCGGGGGTAGATGGAGGGTCTCTGCCAGACTGCAATCAGCCAGAGGGCCACAGAAAGATGAGCCCAGACATAATTACCCCAGGACAGAGCCACTGTGCCACACTAATCAGACACTTCAAAATTAATCCCATAGTCCCCTCTGCATTATCCAATCGGTTTGTGTTTATGTGGCACACATAGAGAAATACTGTAAATAAGGCCTGAGGTCTCCTGAGAAAACCTTGGAGAATACCAGATTACTGTTCCTCCCCCTGCACATTTACATAGTGCATCTAACACTGGCGTTGTGTTGCAGAGATGCTTCATCAAGACTAACCGACAGTGGCAGTGCTTTCTGGTGATCAAAGACTATACATGCAGATCGGCTCCATTGCCTTGTCTCTTTAGTTTCTACTTCAGTGTTATTGTTTAGCCCGTTAGTGGCTTTGTCATTTTTCATGTTGTCTCCCAATCAGGGTTATATATCGTTTAGCTTTTGAGTGGTGTTTTCATGTTCTCCCTCCGTGTGTGTGTGTGTGTGTGTGTGTGTTTGCCTGGTTGATGTGTGGCATGTGTGTGAGAGGAATAGGATCTGATAGTGTGTTAAACCCTTTCCCTCTCACAAGGGTTCCTAGGCACACACACAGCTGTCCATGGTCTCTCTCCACAGAGCACTGTCCTGCCGTCTGGCCAGAGAGAGCCACGTCATTACAACCCTCTCTTCAGGACTACAGCTCCCTCTCCCCTCCGAAAGTGACCACGCAGATACGAGATACAGCTTTTGTCGGCTATGTCTATCAGAGCCCCCCATACAAGTGGTTAGTGTTACTATAGAAGCCAGGCTACAGCCAGCCTCAACCATGGAGGATTCAAATGACTAACAGCGAGGACGGGAGGGATCCTGTCTCCTCTCTGTCTCTTTGCTGTGTTTCTGACTGAGTTCTATGACCGTTTATCCATCTCTCCCATCTCTGTCCCATAGAGGTCAGCTCACTGCCACTGTGCTCGCTATATCTTCATGACACTTGTGTGATTGAAGAGGTAGATGAGCTCTGAGAAGCCTGCAATGGCCAATAGAAAGATCATCCATGGTGTGCCAAAGAAAAAGGGTTCTCCAAGTTGGCCATGAATTTGTTAATCATGTTGTGTCCCTGTGTGAGAGAGTGTGTGTGTGCGTGCATGGCCATTTCCTGGTGTGATGTCACTTTATGATGTGATGACATAAGATGACACCCTGCACCTCCTTCCATCACTGTTGGACTCCAGTCATCTCCCCAGTCTCTCCCTGTGATGACGTAGTGCTTCATTAGCTAAATTCTGAAATTAAATAGACAACATTAAAACAAATCAGCCAGCTGTGTTAAGGCTTGGGCGGTCACTCATAGGATGTATGGACTTAGTGCCATGGAAGATGTCTCCAAAAAATGTTATTTTCACAGAGTTTAGAGATTTACATTGTAATAGTGTGGGGAAGGCAATCATAGACTGGTGAAACATTGTTCATCTGCTTCAAATCTGGTGTCCCTATTTCATTCCTTAGTTAATTCCTTAGTTCATACCCTAGTTCATTTCCTAGTTCATTCCCTAATTAATTCCCTAGTTCATTCCCTAGTTCATTCCCTAGTTCATACCCTTAGTTCAGACCCTTAGTTCATACCCTTAGTTCATACAGCTAACAACCTGTATACCTACCTCCTGTATACCTACTGCTAACCCCCTAAATACATACTGCTAACCCCCTGTAAAGCTACTGTTAACCCCCTGTATACCTACCCCCTGTATACCTACATCTAACTTCCTGTACCCAAACCCCCTATATACATACTGCTAACCCCCTTTATACCTACATCTAACCTCCTGTATACCTACCCCCTGTATACCTACTGCTAACCCCCTGTATACAAACTGCTAACCCGCTGTATACCTACTGCTAACCCTCTGTATACCTACATCTAACCCCCTGTATACCTACATCTAACCCCCTCTATACCTACATCTAACCCCCTGTATAACTATCCCCTGTATACCTACTGCTAACCCCCTGTATACCTACTGCTAACCCCCTGTATACCTAC